>JALPQI010019000.1:0-22642 GCA_025490895.1 Thaumatotibia leucotreta
AAACTACCTTTTGAACACCTTTCTACACGCCTGTAACTCGACTAACAAATAAATAATAATATTAAACCTTATTTGTCAGCAGGATAATGTCCTTCATAAACATGTTGAATGTTGCTAGCGAGTTAGACAACACCCGACGACTTTAGTGGTTCTTGGCATTCATAGGGTTAAGGATGCGTTCAGCTCTGTCTCGTGTCACAAGTTCGCAAGTCGCACGTTGGCGACTCTAGTGGAAAGAGCCCGTCTAGCTTGGCAGCAAGCTTATCTTAGTTTGGATTGGACAACAAATCTGCGGGGTTAGATATTCTCCTCTGAAGGCTCCATGTTGTAATTGTAAATTAGACGAGATCCAAATGCCATGTGGTTTGATAGCTCAGTCACCAGTGAAAGAATGCCGGAATCATTATGCAACTATAAGGTTTTTTATTGTCTGACGTCATCTCTCCCGTGAATTCCCGGTACCCGGACCCGCGGGTCAGGGTCGGGCCACGTGATCGATCGCGCCCTTGGTCCTTCCCGGCCGACGCGGATTTACGCGTGCACAGCTAACTGTTGCGCGGCCGAAACGGCTAACGGGACTGAGGTGCAATCACCGTGTTTTGAGTTTCGAGCGGCCTTCGCTGCGGCAGTACGGTTAGGTACAAGTTGCAACTGATGTAACAGGATAAGAGAAGAGAAGAACTTTTAAATGTACTTTTTTGTTTTTTTACGACCTAGCAGATTTTGTTGATAATTTAGACAAAAGCTGGATGGGCGACGTTTTCGTACTTTCCGAGCGATTATTTTTGATGTATTAACTTGAGCCAAAAATGGTTCTAGCTCTAAAAAAATTAAAAGATTGATGTGATGTCCTGATGTCTAAAGGTGATTCGTTGACTAAACGTGATTCGTTGATTTCGTAGAGTGGAGGATAGAATAGCGAATGCTCCTTTGGTCTGAATGCGCCTTTACGCGACACGAGTCACACAGTCGTTGGCAAAAACTTTTTTATTTCTACATGTAGTTATATGAATGAAATTCCCCTTAAGTATAATTTTTATTTATATTAATATTGATGTAAATCTAGAACTTCGATCTGTCAATTGAGTAAAGGTGCGGTTAAACTAAAAGAGCATTCGCTGTTCTAACCTCCCACTCTACGCAATTCGATCGGTACACAAAACGTGATTGGTTGATTTCGTAGAACGGGCGCTAGAACAGCGAATGCTCTTTTGGTTTAAACGCACACCTTAACTGACAGGGATATATTAGTAAAGAATGGAATACCACAGACAACGTTAACATTACGTTGGTACAAAATAAATAACTGTAACGTTGTGATACGGACAGACGGACATGCCACCCTGGCTACTCTGAACCCTAAAAAAAGCGATCTAATCGTCAAAATTACATATTAAAGGAACTAAATGCACTGGAAACACGCCAACACTTTTGGAACTTACAATAACCTGCAGTGTTGGAGCTATGCCAGGGATTTTTCATTTTCCTGGACACCGGCGCCGCTCCCCTGCACCGGTAGCGGTCGATCAGACGACAATGAACGCTATCTAACCTAAATCGTACGCCCTAATTATAATCTATTCTTAATTGTTTTTATAATATTTAATTATATGCCCGTCCCACACTAGCGAAGAATTTGGTTTGTGGAATATAGTATTTTATGCAACCCTTGTTTAAGAGAGCGAATGCGTTTATAGGGAATAGACAATATAGACTTATCCTGACATCTGTAAGGTAGGGGCTTAATGGTGTGTTCGCGACCATGTAAATGACAAATTAAAGTACGGGAGTAGAAAAAATTACTTTGCATATACAGGATGGTCCAAACCTTGACGTCAAAAAAATTTTTTTAGGTTCCCTACGTCATGGGCTATCAGAATATACCCCATGTATGTTAGCCGATTTTTTGAAGTTTTCGAGTTATGAATTTTTGAAAAATTTTTTTTTGAGAAATTCTGGAATGAAGAAATTTATTAATAAAAAAAAACTATTGGGTTTTTGTCATATTTTCTTTTTGTAAAAGTATTACTACAAATAAAGCATTTACTGACAAAAAAATTAGCCTCCTCACTTTGATACAAGTAGGATAAAAAATACCAAATTCAAAATTTTACGTTAAAAACGCACCAAAATAGCATTAATGTACGTAAATAAAAAAAATAAAACATATCCCAAGGTTTTTTGGTAATCTAAAGACTGCCCTAGACCTTAAACCTTCGTAAAAGCAAAAAAAAGTGATTCTTAATAATGAGGATTTTTCGGAGTAGTCGGTCAAATAATCTTAAAAAAATCTTCTAAATTTTTAATTTAAAAATAAAGTAAAATTTCGTCTGTTTTGTTGTTCTTATTAATAAACAAAGACAGAAAATACCACGAAAACTCAATCTGTGTAGTTATTCAAGTCATTTTTACTACTTTCAAATTTTAAGCTTTTTTAAGTTTATTTGACCGACTACTCCGAAAAATCCTCATCATTAAGTACCACTTTTTTTTTGCTTTTACGAAGGCTCAAAGTCTAGGGCGGTCTTTAGAATACGAAAATTCCTTGGGATATGTTTTTTTTTTATTTACGTACATTAAATGCGTTTTTAGCGTAAAATTTTTAATTTGGTATTTTTTTGTCAGTAAATGCTTTATTTGTAGTAATACTTTTACAAAAAGAAACTTGTTAAAAAACCCAATAGTTTTTTTTATTAATAAATTTCTTCATTCCAGTATTTCTCAAAAAAAAATTTCAAAAATTCATAACTCGAAAACTACAAAAAATCGGCTAACATACATGGGGTATATTCTAATAGCACATGACGTGAGGAATCTAAAAAAAATTTTTTGACGTCAAGGTCTGGACCACCCTGTATGTAGTATTTTTATGCCATATGGTTTAAAGTCAATCTTCAAATGACTAGTAGATAAATAAACGCACCAAAACACGAGGAACGAACAGAAATGCAATCCAGGACGACTAATGAGAATGCCGATCAACCATGACCAACATGGTTTTCGTTCTTAAAATTAACCTGTTTAAATACCCCCCTTATTCATAAACGCCTGCTAACTTAACAAGCCGCCAATAATTGTTTGTTTCTTTTGCTCTTATGGACCGAACATATGTAACATTGTTAAGACCGAAAGGGATAAACAATTATTAGCGGCTTGTTAAGTTAGCAGACGTTTATGAATAAGGGGGTATAGGTATATGACAATTCAAACTTAAGACTGCTAAGTACTTAGTACCTAGTGACTACCAAAAGTTAAATGCAAGTCAAGTCTAATTACGCAAAAAACAATAATGCTTAGGAAATCTGATATCTACAATAACATGATTTTGCAAAAAGGCAGACATTTTAACATCATCAGAGAGTCAATCTGAAATCGATGCAGGAATTCAATGTTTGGGAATTGTTGACGTGTTTTCGCTGCAAATTCAGCAGATTAGCAGAATCACAACAAACAATTGCGCAATCAATACGCAACATCGAGCAAGTGACGCATACCCTAACAGAATTATCTCTAGTTGGACATTAAATTGATGAAGACGGAATCATTAAAACAGATATTTTAATTTGATAGTTTACGCGCAACGTCTAACCTTGGCCCAACTTGCTGAAAGTGCTACATAATTCTGTCAAAATTATGAGATGCCACTATGCCACTATTCTATAATTAATATAATTATATTATAAATATATGAGTACCAATATGAAGGCTGCATTTTCAAATGACGGCTGGTAACTTGTGATACGCTATTGTCTTAAGGTGCATTCAGACCAAACGAACATTCGCTATTCTAACCCCCCACTCTACGAAATTCGATCGTTACACAAAACGTGATTGGTTGATTTCGTAGAACGGGGGATAGAACAACGAATGCTCTTTTGGTTTGAACGCACCTTTAGGTTTAGTAAATACTAAATACATGTAAAGGTGCGTTCAAACCAAAAGAGCATTCGCTGTTCTATCCCCCCACTCTACGAAATTCGATCGTTACACAAAACGTGATTGGTTGATTTCGTAGAACGGGGGATAGAACAACGAATGCTCTTTTGGTTTGAACGCACCTTTAGGTTTAGTAAATACTAAATACATGTAAAGGTGCGTTCAAACCAAAAGAACATTCGCTGTTCTATTCCCCCACTCTGCGAAATTCGATCGTTACACAAAACGTGATTGGTTGATTTCGTAGAACGGGGGATAGAACAACGAATGCTCTTTTGGTTTGAACGCACCTTAAGGATAGACTTAAGTGTCAAAAAAAATTAACCATCGTACAATACAACGGACATTTAATCAAATAACACAATTAACACAGCACAATACGTGTTGATACTTGATCTTTATTTGTAATTTACATGAAAACAAGTTATAAATCTGGACGCAGCAGAATTAAACGCAAATGTCGGAAAATCATCGTCCTATTGGTGCAAATACCTTTTAAGTGCGCAAATCAAGTTTAGACAGAATCAATTTTATTATCATGATAATAAAATAGTACAATACGACACAAGTGCGAAAAACATGTTTTTGCACGTGTCTCGTACGACGTTTTTTAGTGCAGATGGCCCTCCAAAGTTTTGGACTTAACGTAAAATGACACACTTCTCGCACTAGAGCCTAACAAAAGGCACCATCTGTACTAAAAACTTATTTTTAACCACTCCTTTCAGATTTCCTGTTTTTCGCACTTGTGTTGTAATGTACTATTACGTCGCTTCGAAATGTATTCACAACAATAGGTTCATTACTAAAAATGGTTTATTGTAATAGCGTATAATAATTCAGAACATGACCGAAAAGCCATGAACTACATCTACATGTAACATAGGTGATGGATGCGCTATTAACACATAATTTTGCCTGAAGCAATCACTGTCAGTATTCCTGCTTCCATTCTATATTAATCTACAACTTCTACAAGTATTATTTAGTTTCCAGACAATACGAGTACCGAGATGATCTTTAGTTATTTCCACAGAAACACGAGATTTGGGAAATATCTCCGAGATTAAATTAAGATACAGGGTGTTATTTTTGATATGCGATAAATTGAATAGGTTAGGTTACTTGGGACATTATAGAAGTTGCCTTGTAATGCGATATCGGCTTATCAAAATTAAAAAAAAAAATTCAACCATAATAAATGAACGAGAATTGTGGGAGAACCTTAAGAATAACATAAAAGTTAATCTAAGGTGACTAACGGGACATATCATAATAAGTAGAATTATGATGTAATGGTTACAATACAATAAACTTGTTCAGTCATTAAACTTTTTTAATTTAATTACAGTACGAGTTCATAGTTAATACACTAGTTTCTTAATGTGCATTCAGACCAAACGAGCATTCGCTATTCTATCGTGATTCTATCCCCCACTCTACAGTATTAGATCGTTACACAAAACGTGATTCGTTAATTTCGTAGAGTGGGGGATAGAATAGCGAATGCTCGTTTGGTCTGAATGCACCTTTAGAGAAATTTATTACATCTGACCTAACTAAGCTTCCCTAAAACGTAACGCAAAAAAACCTGTAAATGGTACGAGTGCTTATTGCTTATCCCCCATTTCACATCGTCAGAGTGGCGCCTAGGCTTCCGTTACAGAGCGCCGCCGTCCGAGGGCTCCGGTGACCGAAACCTAACCTAACCGCTGACCTTATGGCGAGGCTTTTGTATACCGCGACGGTGGCAAACAAGCATATGGTCGAATGGTAAACGTTCGGACTCCTGCAACTTCTGGACAAGCTATACGTTTAACCAGAAAACAGTAAAGGATGTGGCCTGCGACCATATATAACATGGACGTCTAACGCCAGCTCAAAAATGCTCCCAAAATCAATTGTTCAATTGTGCCAAAATGGGCACGACATAGCGCTCGCTCTTCTTAACACCGCGCATATTTCGGCGCAACACCTTTGAAAAATGTTTATAGAATATAGCCAATCAAAACTTTAATGGACCAATCGCAACTATTTTTAAATGGCGGTTTAAGTTTATGTAGGTTGACATTGAAATTCATTGCTGTGATGCATTGAAGGGGGGTTAAATTTTAGATTGTAGAGCTGTATTAATTAATTCATTAAATTTAGTTATAAATATTATCCGAATGTAAATATCACTTACATGCAATAGTTTCTTCCTCATTTGCACCCACAGCTTATATTCAACACTTTTTTAAAGTTTCTTTGTGTGAGCCTACAAAGTTCAAAGTTCACTTGGTAAGAAAACCATAATAATTTTAATAATCACTGAAATGGACCACCTGGTGAAACTTCAGAAAAGCCTGGATGACATGAAGGCCATGTTCAAATCCCAAATGGCCTCATTTGAGAGTTCAGTCACAAGCCAGAGTACCGAAGAGTTGCCTAGCGGGTACACAGCATTTAAGGACTTGCTATGGAAGTCTGTCTCGAGTCTCCAGGATCAAATGGGCTTCGTTCTTAAAACTCTGGAAGAAATGGAGACTCGGTCCCGGGACAATATCCTCCTTCTTCATGGCGTTAAGGAAGCACAGCATGAGGATACTTTAGCCGCTGCGATTGAGATTTTACAGGATAGTCTCAAGGTGGATGGTGTCTCGGAGTATAGCTTTATAGCCTGCTATCGCCTAGGTAAGTTTTCTGTGCCTTCTAAGCCTAGACCTATCATGCTGAAGTTTGTTTGCCTTCGGACTAAGACTGCAGTTTGGGCCGCAAAGAAATTGCTTAAGGGCTCTGGCAAAACATTGACAGAGTTTCTCACAAGTACTCGGCATGCGGTGTTTCTGGAGGCTCGCAAGAGGTATGGGGTTAAAGGTAGCTGGACCAGTGCTGGGCGGGTTGTGGTGCAGTGCCATGACGGTGTGCGCCGTAAAATTATATCTTTGGCTGAGCTAGAAGCGTTGCCATCGCCGACGAATACTGCTAAGGTTGCTGAGGAAGTGGACGTTGAGGCGGGGCCGGCGGCGGCAGCGAAGACTTCGGTGGTCCCTAGACCCGTTCGTCAGGCAAGGCCCAACAAGGCTGATACGGGTACTGGGAAGCGTTAAAGTTCGTCCGTTCGTCGTTCGAAGCGTATCCGGTGTATCTTTTTCAGTTTCACTCAGTGCTAGTGGTGATATATATGATCTGTTGCGTCACAAACAGTAGTTACGAATTACTTTTTAGTTACTTTTTCATTTTCGTATGTTATTAGCGGTAGTATACTTAAATTTTATTTCTGTTCTGTCACAAAGTCAACTTGTCGTTGTCGCTTGTCAAATCATTTATTTTTTGTCGTAACACGACAAAAAATAAATGATTCATGCACGAGGCATGGATGCTAGTTTTTTGAGCCATCTGTCAAATTGTAAATTTAAGTGGGCTAATGTTTTTGTAAGCACAGGCTGGTCAGGGTCTTTAACTGGAGAATCAGTGACGCAAATCACCGATGATGATAAGTCATTTCGTCGGAAGTTAGGGATTTTCTATCAAAATGTATGTGGAATCTCAAACAAGAAAACCGAAATTGAATTGTACTTGCATAATCTAGATATGTCAAACCAGTATGTTTGTATCACTGAACATTTCCTAAATGCCTCCTCTGCGCCTTTGTTTAGACTTACAAATTATAAGATGGCGTCTTTCAATGTTAGGTCAAAGAAAAAAAAAAAGAGGGGGATCTTTAATCCTAGGCCATGTAAATTCGAAGTTTGAGGACCTAGCCATTTGCAAAAAATTGTACAAGGACGAATTTTTTGAGGTTTGTGGGGTGAGAGATTGTAGCACTAATCTAAATTTAATTTGCTGCTATCGCAGTCCTACGGCCGCTAATCTAGATTTATTCATGACTCAACTTGAAAAGCTCTTAGAACACTTTTTCAGCAAAAAATGTATAGTCTGTGGTGACTTCAACATTAATTTATTGGAGAGAAATAAAAAAACCTTAGATTTTATTGCCTTACTAAGAGCATACAATTTTAGGCATCTTGTGTCAACGACTACTTACATACGCAACGAGTCTCATTCATGCCTAGACAACTTTTTAACAAACCTGCCAGAAAATAATGTGGCGCCACCCTTAGTTGACCAAAATGGTATCGGAGATGGTCACGCAGGTATACTTGGTGAATTTTTTGTTGATGATATTAGTCAGTCAAATAATGATCAGAGTTATATATGGAAGGAAGTAAGAAAGTTAACCAGCAAGGGAAAAGCAAAATTTCGCCAAAGACTTTTGTCGGAAAAATGGGTAGGCATAGGGTTAAACACATTTATTAAAAAATTTAACATAGTTTTTAAAGATTCTTTCCAAAAAAAGAAAATTAAGTTGCAAGTTAAGTACGAGGATAAACTTAATTGGGTAACAAAGGGGATAAAGATATCTAGCAGAATGAAACGAGTTCTTACTACTCATAAATCTTCAACATCGGAGTCAATTGACAACTACAGACGAACATACATAAAAATTTATAAACGTGTCCTAAGAAATGCCAAGCGGCTGGCAGTTCAGACCGAAATTGAAAAGGCTAAGAACTCATCCAAAGACATATGGAAAATTGTGCAAAAACATCGAAATAAATCAAAGGGAAATTCAATGGAGATACAGATGCTGAAAATAGAACAAGATAATAGTTCTACTAAAGTTATAGATGAGCCTGAAGAGATCTGTGCCTTTTTCTTAAAGCAATTTTCTGACAGCTACAGTACTTTCAATCAGTCGAATGAAGCTATTGACTTGCTTCAGTCCCAGGTGAATAGAGTACAGTGTGACATGACACTAGACAGAGTAAACCCCGTCGAGGTAAAGTTTATCGTCAAAAACCTGAAAACCAAAGCTTCAAGTGGTTACGACGAGATACCTATTGCCATGATAAAGGAAAATATTGATATTCTTGCAGAGCCACTGGCTTATTTTTTCAACGAATGTTTCGACGCAGGCATCTTTCCGGGTCAGTTTAAGATTGCAAAAGTTTTGCCTGTTTTTAAAAAAGGTTTTAGAACTGACCCAAAAAACTACAGGCCGATTTCGCTTCTTCCTACACTCTCTAAGCTAATGGAAAGACTCATGAAGGACAGGCTGATGAGGCACTTCTATTATAACAATCTGATAAGTGAAAGACAGTTTGGCTACCAAAAATGCAAAGGTACGAATGACGCTGTAACGACCTTGATTGAAGACATTGTTCTTGAGCTAAATCAACGAAAAAGAGTTGCGGGCTTGTTCTTAGACTTGAGCTCTGCATTTGACACTGTTGATCATAAGATCCTACTCATAAAGCTGGAGCATTATGGAATTAGGGGAAAGATACTATCGCTTTTTCACTCCTATTTAACAAATAGGCAACAGTTTGTTCAAATAAAGAGAACAGTGAAAGACGAAGAGAGGACTTTTTGTTCGAGTATGGAGAAATTAAACAGAGGAGTTCCCCAGGGATCCATACTCGGTCCGATATTCTTCATAATTTTTATTAACGATCTGGTACCTTATATTACTAACACAATTCCTGAAGCACAACTTGTAGCCTACGCAGACGATACTAATGCCGTCATATCTGCTGGGAACATTCAGGAATTAAACATTAACGTCAACAATGCCTTGAAACTTTTCCACGAGTGGTTTAGTGTCAACAATTTGATGTTGAACTGCAAAAAAACCAACGTAATACTTTTTAGAACAACAGCCAAAAAAAGAGACAAATTACAAATAGTTTCAAATGGAACCGTAATTCATCAAGTAGAATCAGTTAAATTTCTAGGGGTACATATAGACTCAAATCTTAATTGGAAAGACGAATTGCAGTCTATATCTAATTCTGTACATTCTGCTTGCTATGCGCTGAGGAGTTTTAGAGAGGAGGCTAAGTTGTCGCAACTTAAGATGGTATACTTCGCACTGGTGGAGTCAAGAATTCGCTACAGCATCAAGTTCTGGGGAAAAAGCTACAAATACAATTCACAGGCAGCATTTGTGGCTCAAAAAAGAGCAATTAGGACCATAGCCAAAATACCACAAACTGATTCGTGTAAGGACCTTTTCTTAGACTATGAAATCCTCACAGTGCCGAGTCTATACATTATGGTAGTTTTGACAGATCTCGTTAAGTCGATTAATAGTATAGAAACACCCAAAGATAGAGAAGTTCGGCTGGCTACTAGAAGGAAAGACCTACCTAGAACAATGAAAGCCCAGTTGAATATAGTGAAGCACTCAGCTGGCTATCAGGCAGTAACTCTCTTCAATAAATTACCAACTGAATTAAAGGTTATAGTAGACGTTAATCATTTCAAAAAGAGGCTAAAGACTTTTTTGCTGGATAAGTGCTATTATTCAGTGGATGAATTTTATCAACAGGGTAATACCTAACTTATCGTTAAGTAGGTTCCTTTGACATTCATATTGTAAGGACATATTTGCTTGGAATTGTTAATTGTTATTTTTTTTTTATTTATTTACTTTAATTATTATTATAATTTTTATTATCAAGGACATCAATTGTTATTTAAATTATTTGAAAGACATGGCAATTATTACAATTATTTTTTATGATTACGTTGTCCACTGAAATGATGTTTATTGTATTGTGTTAGTATTATTTATAGGTTTAAGTATAGGTTAGTTTAGTATTAATCTAGTACTAAGATTTCAAATGCGATGTATATTGCTAATGAATTAATAAATGAAATGAAATGAAAATGTAAAATTTGGGCGCTGAATAACTTGGGATAATTTTATTACTTCTTTTTATTTCGTTTTCTTTAGATTTACTTTGGTGTTTTTTTTTAATTCCTTTATAAATTTTCTTGTCAAGTGCATTATATAACTTTATTTTTATGTATTTGAGCTGCTGGCGAGCAAATGAGGTGGATTAGTGTTCAATAATTGTTTTTAGTGAAGATATTTATTGTATTATTTTAGTTAAGTAACTTTATTATCTTTTACATATTATATATATTTTGTATTTATTTATTATTCAACCATTCTACTATGTCTGACGATTTTAATAATTCTTTGAACAGTGAATTCTTTTCTTTGTCTTCTTCCAGTAATTATAATTCTTTGAGTGATGTGTCAGATATGCCTGACCTATGTGAAAACTTGAATAGCACCTTCAACTCCTCTGCCAAAAATTTTAATATTGTCCATATTAATGCGCAGAGTGTACCAGCTCACTACCCTGAACTTTTATCATCTTTTGGTAGTGATAATAATATCCATGTTATTCTCATTTCAGAATCGTCGCTAAAACCCTCCCTTCCATCAACACTTTATCCTTTACCTGGGTACTGTTTGATTCGTAATGACAGGATTGGTACTGGTGATGGCGGATCGGGATCCATTCGTGGTGGTGGTGTTGCCGTATACATTAAAAGCAATCTTGCCTGTAGAATAGTTGCACAATCTCCATCCATATACTCAAGTTCTGCCGAGTATCTTTTCCTAGAGGTTATATTACACCACTCCCGAGTTCTCCTTGGCGTTTTCTACAGTCCGTCCTCTAGCATTAATTATTTTGATACCTTACACAATACTTTAATTGATCTAAGTCCCCAGTTTGACCACACAGTTATAATGGGCGATTTTAACACCTGCCTTCTTAAAAATGATGTTCGCTCTGCCAAACTTCGTACTCTTGCTACTTCTTTGAATTTTAGTTTATTACCTCTAAATGCCACACATTTCCCGCATAATGGCCCCCCTTCCCTTTTAGACCTTATTTTAACGTCTTCCCCAGATTTGGTTTCCTTTCATGGGCAATTGAATGCGGCTGGCTTCTCCAATCATGACCTAATCTACGCGGCTTTCAAGATTCGTCCCCCTAAAAGAAAGCACAAAGTAATTATGCGGAGGAATCTCCGGGATTTGGATCGAAACGCACTTTATGCCGATATTTCGAGCGTGGATTGGCAAGCTGTTAAGTTGGCTGTGGATGTTAATGTTAAGGTTAAGACTTTCGGTGACATATTGCTTGCGATTTTTGATAAACATGCTCCGCTACAACCTGCCCGTGTCAAGCATTTCCCGGCGCCATGGCTCACGCCTGATATTAAACTACAAATGGCCAAGCGTGACCGGGCTCACATTAAATTTCGGCATGATCCCAGTGATGCTAATCGTTTCAGGTATGTGACATTACGAAACCGCTGCAATAAGATCTGTAGGGAAGCAAGGCGCCGTTATATCCACAAATCGATCGAGGATTGTCCCTCTTCCGAATTGTGGAATTTCTTAAAGTCTCTTGGGGTTGGCAAAACTCAATTACCAACTTCTAGCTTCTTAGATTTAAATGGTCTCAATCAACATTTCAGTGCTTCACCGGTTACTCTTGACCCGCTTATTAAAACATCAACTTTATCACTTCTTGCGTCTACTGGAAACCCCGACTTAACTCCCTTTGATTTTGGTACTATCTCGGCGGATGAGACGCTTGCGCTTCTAAAGTCGGTTAGGACGAAAGCCGTCGGTGAAGATAGCCTCAGCATAGATATGCTCATGCTTGTAGCGGATTTCATTGCTCCTATCCTTTCTGATATCCTGAATTTTTCTTTGTCAACTGGGTCCTTTCCTGCTACTTGGAAATATGCTCATGTGATTCCCCTCCCCAAATCTCCCAATCCTGTCTCTTTCTCACAATATCGCCCTATTTCTATCCTCCCTGTCCTTTCTAAAATTATTGAGCATTATGTAAATCGACGTCTCCTGTCCCATCTCAATAGAAATTCGTTGCTTAACCCCCTGCAATCTGGATTCCGCCCTGGGCATAGCACGGTTTCTGCTTTGGTTAAGGTCACTGATGACATTCGACTTAATATTGAGTGCAAAAGGCTTACTGTCTTGGTACTACTAGATTTTAGTAGTGCTTTCAACACCGTCGACTTTGACATCCTCCTCGGTATCCTTCGTACTATGAATGTTACACATACTTCTCTTGCATGGTTTCGAAATTATCTCGTTGGTAGGCGTCAGCGTGTCAGAGTTGATGACAAGTTGTCCGAGTGGTGCGACCTCTCCACTGGCGTACCGCAGGGAGGTGTTCTTTCTCCGCTTCTTTTTTCAATTTTTATAAATAGCATTACCGCAGAACTTTCATCTTCATATCACCTTTACGCGGATGACCTACAGATCTATGCAGCGGCTAGTATTGATAATCTTGCATCTTTAATTGATCAAATTAACACTGATTTGGAGTACATACGCTGCTGGGCATTTAAATTTGGTTTAAAGATCAATGCAAAAAAATCGCAAGCAATTATTATCGGCAGTCCTTATTTCATAAATAAGCTTTCAGACATGGTGATACCTAATATTATTTTTGATAGTATTTCTATTCCTTTCTCTTCTTCCGTCAAGAATTTGGGTGTCATCATTGATCAGACGCTCTCTTGGTCCCCCCACATTGCTGCGGTGAGTCAAAAAGTTTTTGGATCTCTCCACTCTCTAAGGCGGCTGCAGAACTTCCTCCCCTTTAATACGAAATTGACGCTTGCACAGTCGCTCCTGCTTCCCCTCCTGGACTATGGTGACGTTGCTTTCCTGGATCTTAGTGAGGAGTTACTCGACAAACTTGAGCGGTTGCAGAACGTTTGTATTAGATACATTTTTGGTCTTCGTAAGTATGATCACGTCTCTAGCTTTCGGTCCCAACTCGGTTGGCTTCCCATTCGCCAACGCAGAGATGTGCATATCCTGTCATTGCTTTTCAACATACTTTTCAATCCTGCTTCCCCTCCTTACCTTACTGAAAGATTCAAGTATTTAGCAGATGGCAGTGGTCACCGTTTGCGTTCGAGTGCCAATATTACTTTAGCTTTGCCTACTAATAAGACCCGTACATATTCTAAGTCATTCACAGTGCACGCTGTAAAGCTGTGGAATGCGCTGCCCCTGGCACTTAGGCAATCGCAGTCTGTAGCATCACTCAAGGTTAATTTGAAAAAGTTCTGGATGTCCAATGTAGTTTGAATTGGTTGAATACTGTATATATATTTATGCTTATATATGTACATATATTTATCTTTTACTTATATATATTTATTGTTTAGTAATGTATTTATGTATGGTTTTTAAGTCTGATATAATAAAATTAGGAACTATGTTTGATTTTTGTTTTCCTGTGCATACTTGTTGTATATTGTATGTTTGTCTATCCTGTCATTTTACTCTCCAACTCAATTACTCTAAGGTTAGCTGGAAGAGATCCCTTATAGGGATAAGTTCGCCTTTGTAATAACATTTTTATTATTATGTCGAAAATTTTTATTTTGTACAATAAAGTGCTTTACTACTACTACTACTAAATTTATTCAGAACCGTTTTTGAAAGGCAATTTAGTATGGCGTGCGGCTTCCATGTTTTATTTGTTCGTAGGATGTGGCCTATAGATACTAGTCCCACTAACGACGATGATAGGTAAGTGATTGGGTTTTTTCTTCGTGTAAGAGCTAAGTGAATTCTCTTAGGAAATGTACTTGCCGGCAGTGTGAATAGTCGGTGATCATTGATCAACTATAAATTATATATCTCAATTTTACTGATAAGGGATCTATATAAATAAACTAGCGACCCGCCCCGGCTGCGAACGGGTACTATACCTACATAAAAACCTTCCTCTTGAATTACTCAACCGATTAAAAAAAAATCTCATCAAAATCCGTTGCGTAGTTTTAAAGATTTAAGCGTACAAAGGGACATAGGGACAGAAAAAGTGACTTTATTTTATACTATGTAGTGATATCTTGGGACATCTTGCACAAATCGACCCACGGTAAGCGTAATTAAGGCTGATATGGGAACTACCAACGTACCAACCAAACGGTATAGATACTTAAAAACATAGATAGCCATCAGCATCACAGCCACGACCAAGGAACAAATAGTTGTGATAAATAAATACACAAAATAATGCCCTCGCCCAATAGTTTATTATAACAAGTTGGCCTGGCCTTGTCTAGAGTTAGGATTACGGGACTCGAAAAAAAGTGCTCTATTTAGAAATCAGGGTGCAATGTCTTTAACAAGGAAGTTTTCGTCCTTCGATTAAACTGATAAAATCGCTGAGCTGAATAATGCTGTATAATTATTGATTTATGAAGAGGCTGGCTGGATTAGATTACATGCACATTATTATCATGAATTGTATTGCAGATATATGTAATGAAGAATTTGGTCTGTGTGTTTACTGTTAAAGGTGCATTTAAACCAAACGAGCATTCGCTCATTCTATACCCCACACTACGAAATTCGTTCGTTACACAAAACGTGATTCGTCGAAATTCGTACGAGTGGGGGATAGAAAGAGCGAATGCTCGTTTGGTCTAAAATGCACCTTTAGATTCAAGATTTCACAGTAGACCTACTCCCGTTTTATATATTAAATATCTGATTATAAAATACGCAATGAAAACACTAATAAGAAAAAGGGTGCGTTCAAATTACATGACACAAATTGGGTAAACAATTAACAAACGTTAATTACTCGTTTGCATTAAATTCATTAAGTAATAGGTCTCGAAAATGTAGCCCGCGTTATGATTTTGATTGCCACGAATTGAAAATGCATTAAATTTTAATTAAATAAGCATTTAAGACACGGAAATTATTGGCATTTAAAAACTATCCATTTATTTAAGACCATTCGCTGCGGCTATTGCCAGCGGTTTATATCAATTAGCGAACTCGAGTAAGATACTTTGCCGGTTTCATTTGAGGTTTCTTAATGACAGTATATAAGCTTTTGCCACAAATGTTTTTTAAGTTTTTTTATACAAACTTTTATCGCCGATCGTACTTTCTTCAATCATTTCTTCTAGTACTTCTCTGAATATGAGTCTAATAACTAACCAAAAATTTATTAGGGAAGGGCATTCCGACTCCATCGTCTGGCCATCACATCATCATTCATCACCCTATATCAGTCCACTGCTGGCTAAAGCCTATCCTATTGCCTATGCGTATCGACGCAATAGGTGGTAAATGGTGTGATGCTTCCTGCCCACGCCACAGACTCAATTTGAATCCTGATTATTTTAAACAAATGTTCAAGATATGTAAATAATTTGTACGTCATTTAAAAAAAAAAGTACGTTAAAGGTTTTGGAGATTTTGAACAAAATTAGTGGCGTGGGCAGAAAGTATGCTCCCTAGCCACGCCACCTAAAATAGCGCAGTAGGACTGTTGATTTTATTATTTTTATAATGTTAAATAATTGTACGAAAATTGTTCGTCTCCGAATATTAAACAACCCGCCGTCCAACCGTCCGTCCGTCCGTCACCAGACTGTATCTCATGAACGGTGATAGCTAGGAGTTCAAATTTTCACAGGAGGTGTCACAGTCTTTCTTCTTTGGTCCCCGGTTCCTGGTTTGAGAGACCACATAAAATATCGAATAAATCAGTACATTTGTAAATAATGCATTTTTCTTTGCAAACATTAGCAAGGAAGATTTTCAAATTTAAACAAAACCACAACATTTAAACAATTTCGTCAAATTTATATTTGTTTGTGGTCCCTCAGTCCACACACTGTGAATAATAAAGTAATAAAAATATCCCAAAATTTGAAGATTATGGAAAGGTTTGTCGTACTGAGGATTAGTTAAAAAGTTTGACTACATAATATATTAATTTTTTTAACGTGGATTGATGGCGTATAATATAAGATGCATTGCTTTTTAATAGTTCCTTAGCAGAGTGTTTATTAGGGTGTCCACAAAATGAAAATTAATACATGTTGACTATGACTTCATACATGTTGTTCATGAGATACAGTCTGGTGACAGACGGACGGACGATTGGACGGCGGGTTGCTTATATTCAGGACGAACAATTTTCGTACAATTATTTAACACTATAAAAATAACAATCAACAGTCCTACTGCGCTATTTTAGGTGGCGTGGCTAAGGAGCATACTTTCTGCCCACGCCACTAATTTTGTTCAAAATCTCCAAAACCTTTAACGTACTTTTTTTTTTAATGACGTACAAATTATGTACATATCTTGAACATTTGTTTACAATAATCAGGATTCAAATTGAGTCTGTGGCGTGGGCAGGAAGCATCACACGGTAAATGCCAATAATCGCTACGCTGGGCAAGCGCATTTGCTAAGGCAACAATGTAAGGGTGAAGACACACTTATCAGCATGCGTACGCATTTTGTCTAATAAAATTGGCTGTTTAGTATGAAACTTATGTAAGCATGCGTACGCGTGCGGAAAGCTGGACGCGGTCCCATACTAAACTGACATTTTCTATAAACAAAATGCGTACGCATGCTGATAAATGTGTCTTCACCCTAATGTGTCTACTATGATGACGCTGTTGCCCATTGTCAATCTTCATTTTATAGTGACAATTCAATCCCTTAGTCGACTTTTACGAAACCCACGAGAAGAGTTGAGGTAGTGACAAATGTATTCTTACTGCTGTCACCACGCGGCGCAATCGATTTAATGCAATATCTTGGGAGCTGGTCAGTCAATTTCGAAATTCGCAAATTTCGAGGATTTGTCTCTCTCACTCTAATGACGCCTCCGTTGGAGTGACAGAGAAAAATCCTCGAAATTTACGAATTTCGAGTTTCGTGGTAGTAGGCCTGTGCCTAATGCGGTTGTCATAAAAGTGAGTTGTTGTGAACGAACTCGGTCACCTAAAACACGCCACGAGACGTGTACAAAAACGTAATCGACGCCCACAACAATACGTAGTGATTAGTAATCACTCTGTATTAAAAAAACATGGAAGTTTGAAGATCCGACATTTAAGCGTAAAGGGTTCCGTTTATTGATTAATTATTGGATTTGTATTTAGACCGTTTCGTGTGGAGCGCGCCTCATAGGGGGTGTATGTATGTATCGCTAGCATATCAATAGGACTCGCATATATACAGGGTGGCATCTGGGTCGTGGAGCAGGAGTGAATAGGGTACTTGGAAGTGTTTGGACGGTCACGCTGAACAACTTTCAGTATGGAGACAATCAAGAAACCGAGAAAAAAAAAATCTTTTTCATATAAATTGGTTACGTGATCGCGACATCGACTAGTATGGGACAGTGAATTTTTGCGGGACTCTTCATTACTAGAATCTGGTTTGTGGAGCAGGGTCGCGTTTTATAAAGTTACAATTTACAATTTCGCTGTTTGCCTCTCTAACGCACGCACATATTGGCTAGAAAGAGAGGCAAACAGCGAAATTGTAAATTGTAACTTTATAAAACGCAACCCAGGAGGTGCTACACTGTATTACTAAAATTAAAGAGTTGCTAACGTGAAAATAATTTTCTTTCCGATAGTTATGCTACTATTTTCAACGCTATAGATTAGTCGACAATACATTCCGAACAATTTTATAGCAAGTCCAATACGGAACCCCAAAAACTGATAATCAAGACCACATGGCATGATGGCACTTACTCATCGCACTTTCGCAACTTATAAGGCAGTCAGTTTGAAACGAAAACCGTACTCGCTTAACACATGGTGTTCTGAATGGGGATAGCAACTGTCAAAAGGTTTTACAGATGGCGTTACTAAGCATGGGTTTCCCATATTTTTGGTTTCGAGGAATGTGCGATACGATTTCCAGTATTCCCACTGACAGGGCGGATTCGGCTTGCGATTGTAAAAATCGTCGATTCATAAGCAAAACTCACTAAGTAATAAATACCTACTAATAAACCCCCTTATTCATAAACGTTTGTTAACTTAACCAGCCGCTAATCATTGTTTGTCTCTTTTGCTCTTATGGACACATTGTTAAGACCGAAAGGGACAAACAATTATTAGCGGCTTGTTAAGTTAACAAACGTTTATGAATAAGGGGGAAAGTTATTATCTCAGTTCCGATGCAGAATATAACTGACTTACGACGCGACGTTGCTAAGAGTAGAGACAGTTTTATAGCGAGTTTTGGCCAGGCGCGGATCCAGGATTTTGTTGAGGGGGGCATGACTTATGATATAATAGCGCTTTATACTGAAATCAATCACCTTGGCATACCTAGGTGCATTGTCAGGGGGGGGGGGTAAATCCCATATAATTGCCACACTGGGCAATGGGCAAGCAGGTTGGCGATCTCTTGCCTTTGACTCCTGATACTCCAGTCCCATATGAACTATTACGGTTACTATGTGATAGGCCTTCTTAAAACGCCTCTCCCAGAGATCCTTACAAAATTCTACCTAATTCCTGATAAAGCATTTACAGTCGAATTCATAAAAATATCCAAGGCTTCAAAAACAAATGAGCATAGAAACACACATATCGTCGGTTGACAACCAAAACTCACTAAGTAACAAATACCTACTTGAAATAGAGATCGTATATACACCGTGTCCAATAAGTTCGAATACACATATTTTACCTCAGTTCTAAAAATACAGGAATCACAGGTTATCAAATAGTAATGTAAAGTAAAGAGTATTTTCATCTTAATAAAATACAACCACAATGAATGTGTCATATCCGCAGTGTCTAAGAAGAAAAGAGTGTAAAGTGCCAACAAAATACTTGCTCGGCACGCAGGTGACGAGGTTAATTTTTATTACCAGAATCCGTATGGGGTAGAACAGACTTATCATGTTCAAAATTGGCGATTGTGGGTACCAAGTATAGAACACATTCCGGGCTATCAGAAAAATGGTCCTAGGTTC
This sequence comes from Thaumatotibia leucotreta, assembly GCA_025490895.1. Taxonomy (NCBI): domain Eukaryota; kingdom Metazoa; phylum Arthropoda; class Insecta; order Lepidoptera; family Tortricidae; genus Thaumatotibia; species Thaumatotibia leucotreta. Next base: position 19,608 of record JALPQI010019000.1, read on the forward strand.
CAGAGCTCACTATCGACCATGGCGTGGGATGCAGTATGTAAGCGAGTTATACTGCCTTCAGTACTTTTAGATAAAAGCGTTGAAATTAACGTTTTTTTCTATGAAACCGATTTTGTGGAGAAGATAAATGCTCCTAAGTTTAAAAGGTGCTTGGGAAAGAGTATCATGTAATTCTAACAAGACGCAGCTCCAGCACAGACGGCAAATGGCGTTCCAGCGTGGTGCCAGACTAAATTGGCAGTTTTTTTAGCCGAAACATGAATTGCCATGCAGTCCTCCAGGTTACGCGTATTAGATTATTTTAAATGGTAATACATGCTTTAAAGACTACATTTTTATAAAATCAGAAACCTAGATCATTTCAAAAAGGTTACCAGGGTATTCCGGGTCAAATGTGAAGAAAATGGTGCGTGCCGCGTAAGATCCGTTTGAAACGCGTTTGAGGCTGGTAAAAAAGTTATAGCTAGAGTTATTCCAAAATATTTGTTGTGAATATAGTATATAAGTGAGCCATTCATAAAACATAATATTAACTGAAGGATCTATTTGCCCATTTGTTTTATTCGATATTTGTTCTGTATTCGGATTTATTGGACACGGTGTAAGTTCAGATTCAATACTGACATAAGAGGTTGCGAAGAGTAGTGACAGTTTTTTTAGTGAGTTTTGCTTGTCAGCCGACGATATGCATCTGAACAGATTTACTAATGAAAAATATGTACACCAATTACCTTACCAAGATATTTATGACTTTTCAGTTGATTACACATTAATGTGAAACATGCTCAGATTAATGACAGGTATTCACACATATTTTTGATTAGTTAATCTATTCAGATACATGTCTATGGTAATTTATTTTTGAAGCCTTGGATTTGATCATATATTTATGAACTCGACTGTACTGGGATGTGGGAATAATGGAATATTTTTGTAGTCAGTTCAGTCAGTTCTGTGTAGGTATGCGAAACCCGATCCTTCCCGGCTTACTATTGTTATACCTACAGGTAATTCGAGTACATTTGGCTCGCGTATTGTTTTCCCCTCAGAGAAAGTTTGCCCATACGTATCATATTAAGCCGGCGTAACTTTTGTTAGTTTTACTGTTTTCTATGGGACATAAATATTTAATCAAGTTCTAGAATGCTTGCAATTTGTTACAGTATCGTAAACATAAATCGTATTGTTTTTGTATTCGTGAACGGATTGCACCTAGTTAAAATCATGTCTGTTGACATTAGGGCTCGTGGTCGTGACCGTGTTTCGTGTAACCGTAGCCGGATCCCCGTTGCCGTGTTACACGGCCACGGTTTTAAGGCCCGTTTCCTGCGTGTTAAACGGCTACGTATCAATAGAGTTACGTATACACGTGTACACGGGGATACGTATCTTAATTACACGCAGATCCGTTCCGCTCGCGATGTTGAGTGACGATTCGATGCGTTGTCTTTAAGGACTCAGGAAAACGGATGAGAATGTTCCGTGATATTTGTGAATCTAATTTAGTGGTTACCTAATTGCCTTTCTAACAGACGAGCCGCAGTAGCAACCGAACTCACAGTGGGTCGGATCAGCCTATTAGGCCTCAAAGTGGCTCTTTCTAAGACGGAAGCTGTGGTGTTCGGGGGCAAAGGTTGGAGAACGCGACCTGACGACATGATACCAGTTGGTTGTGAAATGGTGCAAGTCAAGTCCCACATAAAGTACCTAGGCCTTACATTGGACCGAAGATGGGACTTTCGCGAGCATTTCACGAACCTAGCTCCTCGACTTATAGGAGCTGCGTCTGCGTTGGGACGCTTATTGCCAAATGTCGGAGGTCCTCAAGCTCCGTGTCGGCGCCTTTTCGCTAATGTAGTCAAGAGCATGGCGTTATATGGGTCTCCGATATGGGCAGAGAGGCTGACATCGAAAACGAGGGCTCTCCTCCGTAGGCCACAACGAGTAATAGCCCAGAGAATAGTCCGCGCATACTCGACGATTGCATACTCAGCCGCATGTGCTCTAGCTGCAGTTATGCCCTGGGAATTAGAAGCACTAACACTAGCGGAACGGTACCAGGAGAGGATCGCCAACAGAGAGGCTGAAGAGCGACTAGCCCCAAGGGAATTGGAAGCGAGGAGAAAGGAGGAATTAAAAAAAGAGAGGGACAAGTGGAAACGGCAGTTAGAAGATGCTCAGTATGGGACATACACAACAGCGGCACTCTTACCGTCGTTCAACAAATGGCTTGAGCGAAAACATGGCAACCAGACCTATAGACTGACACAGGTAATGACCGGACACGGATGTTTCGGCCATTACCTGCACAGAATAGGACGTGAACCAACCACGGTTTGTCATCACTGTGGGAATGACGATGACACGGCTCAGCATACGCTCGCTGAATGTCCCAGTTGGGCGGCCGAAAGATGGGAAATGGAAAGGGCTCTTGGAGTGAACGATCTCTCGCTGCACAGTGTCGTAGCTCAAATGCTTGAGAGCGTGGAAAGCGTGCAGCAACTTTTGTGAAAAAGTCATGCTAAGGAAGGAGGAAGCGGAGCGACAACGAGAGGATTCAGCTGACGCACCGCCGCTTCGGCGCAGACGGAGGGGAAGGAGACGAGCACTGTTCATCAGCCGTCAACTTCCCCAGTAGAGCTGTGGGCGGGGGACCCACTATCGTAGGCTCTGCACGTCTGAGGGAAGGGTTGCAGCGTTGCCAACCCACCTCAAGCGCGAGGGTATTCCCGGTATACTAGCCGGGACAGTCGGGGGAGCATCGTGGTAGAATGTACACGATCCCAAGATGCTCCCCATAACGGAAGAGAGGGCAACGTCGCAGGGGAGTTTAGTGGGTATTCTTCTCCCTGGAGGAGCGAGCCCCACATACCATCACGGGCTCCCCCAGCCCATGTTGATGATGCGTAAATGCATTCTCCCCTGCGTCAACAAAAAAAAAAAAAAAAAAAAGTTGTACTTAATTTCAGTATGATAACGTCTATACTTTTTAAGGTAAGGAGGGCAGAATTATAAAATACAGATATTTTCGGAGT
>JALPQI010019001.1:0-27997 GCA_025490895.1 Thaumatotibia leucotreta
TGTCTATGGAACCGCTCTGAATTTTTATAAAGAGATTATTTTGATGAATTGATGAAAGAAAATATTAAGTTACCCATGTTTAATACCATATTAATTTAAAACATAATATTTGTATAAAGCTAATAAATCTCATTAGCATTTAGCAGAAGGAAAAACAAGGAATACAGAATTTCAAACGGGTATTGTCAATTACTTCGGATGCACTAAAACACAGAGGTAACAAAAATAAATTCGTCGTTGCGCCTGCAAAAACCGACATGTGGTGGATTTTAATGAATTCAATTAATACTCTTTGTGTATAGTTCCTAAGTTACTATTTCAATGTCATAAATAGACCCCGGTATCGGAGGTGCAAAATGATAGCTGTCAAGTTCTTACTTAGGGATAGGTAAACACATTTCGTAATGTCGATATAGATACTCGATTTTTTGTACAATTTTTTTTGGATGTACAGTGGCGTTCAGAATTGCAAGAAAAATTTATGAATGAATTCATTCATAAACTGTCCATGCAATTTTGAACCACACTGTACAAGGACCATTTATTTGTATACCTTTTTTCGGGATCTATGATAATAATTAACATTGAATATATAAACCATTACTATTACAATACAAATCTCTGGTTGCTATTACATTTATTATGGTTCGAGTTGCACAACATTAAATAAAAACTTTTTAGATATTAAATACTAAATGATTTATGGCAATAGATAGTCGAAGTCATCTTACAACGATGTCTTCGATTATTTAGACGCGTCTACGAGTCTATTCGCCTAATATATTTTATACAATAGAAAGTGGAGTCACTTCTTGCTGAACACCCTGAACTTCAAAAATGAATGAAAAACATTTAATATACAATTTGCAGAATACACATCATTTCCGGATGTTGGAATATAAAAAAGCACATGGAGTCGATTTGCCATCAAGAGAAAATCAACAACGTAATTATGTTCTACTAATATTGATTATTTAATAAAGGATATTCCATTCCAATATTTGTAATCTTGCATGCATGAAAACACTCATAAAAAAAGAAAAAAAATTAAATCAATTAAACTGTAACCGAGATCTGCTTAAGTTTTTCGTCAGTTGTAACATACTTTGGACCAAATTTGAAAACCCAAACTTCAGAAGGTTCATCGACAATTGCCTCAATAAAAAGTATGGCGATGTTACATAACATTAAATAAATATTTTGTTGATTTTGTAATTATATAGTCCTAGTTTATATCGTAAATAGGTGCGTTTAATTAAAGTCTTAGCTAATTATTATGGTAAAGGAAAATTATCGATATGTAACTTTAATTATCGACATCACAAATATTTTTACCCCATCCCTAAGAACTTGACAGCTACCATTTTGCACCTCCGATACCGGGGTCTAGTCATAAATCAATCGCATAGCGGATTTTACAGGCGCAACGTACATTATTAAGCCTCTAATAAGTTACCTACTTGCAATGTTTTTTTGTCATACAAAAATTGGCGTATAAACTTAATTAGGTTCATGGCCCCAGTTCAGGGTCCCAGCGCACGTAAACTGTTTGCCGAAATCGCGAAACGTGTGACTGACGTAACTAAAGACCGAAGAGCTAGCGCCTTCCTCGCCTAGCGTATCAGCATTGCTATATAGCGAGGAAATCCTTAAATTTCAAAGATTGCGGATCCATTTATTGGAGTTTTAGTACTCTCCAACTCGAACACGCACACATAATTTGTATTATTACTGCATATTGCATATTACGTTATTATACTAGTAAGTGCATCGCGTTCCAAAGTGCAATGAATGAACGATAAAAACTTTGGCCAGTCGCTAATGCCAAGGTCTATTTTTTGTATCCGGATTTCAAAATGTTGTAATACTTGTAACAGCTAGTTTTGCAAGTTTTCTGTGTAACGTTGTACAGTCAAGGGCATAAATATGTATACACTTTTTTATCTTATGCCGTAAAAATAAGGTGCAAAAGTGTATACATATTTTTGCTAGAGACACGAGAAGTACTCGTAATGTAAGTAATAAAACGGGTAAAACCCAACTTTTATGTTCATTAAATTTTTACAAACTAAAATGTATTTTTAGCGAATTCATACAAATTATTCCATACATATATACGACGTCCAATATTAATGGATTATTGCGGATACAGCTAATTAGGCTTTTTGTATGTATAATTTCAAGGAATGTAAATTATTTTTTGTTTACCAAATTTTGTCAATGAGACAATGTTCAAATTTCAAGTGGAGAAAAGTGCTGCATAGAACCTTGTAATATTGGGGCAGCGAAATTGTTAAATACCAAACGTTTTAAAACAAAAGAATAAAAATAAATACACCTATGCAAATGCATGTTGATAATCATGAGTATCATGACTATGATGAGTCCCACCGATTTCGACCATAGCGAATACTCCGAACTCCTAATTAATTCAAAATAACCTAACTTATATGTTTGGCAGTCCTCACCCGTGCGTTTTTCTAGAAATTTCCTGCCTCGCACGGCTATACTCTGGAATGATTTGTCGCCTGCGATATTTCCGGATCGTTACGATCTTCAAATCTTCAAGAAAAGAGCGTATTCCCATCTTAAAGGTCGGCGACGCACTTGCAATACCATGGGTGTTGCGGGTGTCCATGGGCGACGGTGATCGTTTACCATAAGGCGATAAGTTTGCTCGCTTGCCTCCTACTCTTTAAAAAAAAAACTTAGCTCACCGTACAAATACTCCCTTGTTGTTGTTGTTGCATTTTGGCCATTTTTTTCCGCAACTCGACATCAAACGTGCCTATTTTGCGTGGTCTTAACGCTGTCCCAGTACTTGTTGGGGACTTCACAAGTTCACATACACACCCTTGAATTTCTTCGCAGATGTATGCAGGTTTCCTCACGATGTTTTCCTTCACCGTAAAGCACTTGTAAATATCAAATGATATTTCGTACATAAGTTTTTATAAAAACTCATTGGTTCGAGCCGGGGATCGAACTCCCGGCCCTAAATAGGCCCTTACAGAAATGTCATTAATTTTCGGGCGATCGCGTACAGTATGAAGGAAACTGTTAGTAATACTAATTAACCATTATCAGCTAGCTAATCGAACACGCACTGATTCCGCGGTCGCTGCGGCTAGGGTTGCCAACTATTTTTTAGAGATTTATAGTATTTTCCGTGCAATATAGCACGTGACAAAATATAGTACATTCCCACAATGTCGTAACAGATGTGCTTACCATAGAAAAAATCAACTGCGAAAGACTGATTGTCACGGGATTACATACACATTGTAAATGCACATTGTGATATAGAACATTGTAAAAAAATATATGTAGTACTTTTTGACAAGTCTTTATTTTTCTACTGCATAGGACTACTTTAAACTCAGTAGCGATAACAGGAGCATTCTTGAAATGTGAAACTTTTAATCTTCATTAGCAGCATGCATGATACAATTAGTGTGACCCTGACCCTTCAAAAATATAGTACATTTGCGTACTATATTTTTCTTCAACAGTATATAGCACAGAGAGTCGAAATATAGCACGGTCGGCTCTAATAATATGTATACGATTTTGATCCTTATGCCTTTGACATACGTTCCGAAATGTTTACATATTATTAGACGTGACTTACAATACTATATAATATAGTACGGTGGACAACCCTAGCGGTGGCTGGCATCGAAACAGCGCTGTCACAATCACTACGTCTGACTGGGGAAACTTTTTGTTACTTAAACACTTCATTTTGCACACTATTTTCCTTGCTATTTGAACCATATAGAAACCATTTTATGTAAAACCGTCCAATTTTTTTTCGTTTCGATATAATATATGTGTGTTTTCTACTTAGTGAGGTCTTACGGAGAAAATGTATTGCGTTTTTTCCCCTTTCATTATATTTTATTCGTACTTTTTATTAATCGGGGTCGAATGTAAAAAAATGGAAGTGAAACTGTTTGGACGTTATTAAAATGGTTGACGATGAAAGCTCACAAAGTTACGATTTAACTAAAAAAAAATAGGTACAAGAAATAAATAAAAGAGAAAATAGAGACACATAGAGAAAAGTACGCTACGCCACTAAACTTATCGTTAGCGATTGGCATCTTGGCTACGCATCCAGACCCAGAAGATTAAATATACGAGGTTGCCAAGAGTAAAAACAATTTTTTTACAAATTTTGGCTGTCAACGAACGATAAACGTGTCTTGTTTGTTGCATCGCTTTACTATAACGATTTTATGGTGATAGCGCCTATGTATGTACGCCAACGCTTCAAATGAACCGAGAAATAGAATGCTCTTTTCTTCCGCTCAGCGCAATGATTGATATTATTAGATTACGAGAAATGCGTCGATAATACTGTATTGAATTGCCACTTTCTTTTCCGATTATAACCTTTTATTTCTCTTCCCTATAATTTAAATTTTACAAATGTCACTAATGCTCTAGGGAAAGGTAAATCCAATTATAGCTTACAGAAACACAACAAATAAGAATAGAATAGCTGTTACGAGCCCTCTAGAGTGTCTCTGTCTAGAAGAAATCAAAGCATTGTTTTTCTTTTTACGATTCAATTCACGCCTCACAGCATCATAAAAAGAAGTTAGTTACCACAGATACAATACGCTATGATGTCATATTTAAATTATGTTCTCTATGTAAAAACCTAACGCATTCCGTGCAGTTTTTAATTAGACAACTTAACAAATCGTAGTTTTTAATACGCACACTGTTTTTATAGTGATTATGTACACATCATCTAAAATATTTTTTGCCAGTAAGTGCCTCGTGTCATGTTTAGGTAATGATTTGACATGATGTGTGTAGTTAAGGTGTAAATTTTATTCTGTCAGATGTTTGTTCTGTATAATGTCGATGCATGTAAAAACATGTTCACGACATGTTAGGCTGTCAGAATGGGCGTTATACAATGTGCCCATGAGGAAAGGGAAAAAATTTAACAGCGGATTTCTGACAAAATTTGAAGTTAAAAATGTCATATGAAGTTTTCTGGATTCAGTCTATTTTAAGAGAAAATGTGTTTTTTTTCTTAAAACCATTTTAGACCTTTACGCTATGATAAACGCATTTTAGGAAACGATTTTGTCACCATGTTGCCTTAGTCTTGTCACACTTAATTGACAGACATCAAATGAACAAAAATATCTGTAATTACCTAGAAAAAAACTTTAAAGTGCATTTTTTGCGATAGTTTGATTAGTAAAATCCTTTTTTTTTGCGTATTCAAATCATCAAAAAAATTTTTTTTTTAAATTTTGAGATTTGACACAACTCATTTAACATTTTTGCTTCTTTTAGTCTCAGGAATATGCTGTTAGAATTTTTCCCTTTCCGCGTGAGCACCTTGTATTGACTTGGCAGCATATTAAGATTACAATGTAAGATATAATGAGATGTCGAATTTAGATAAACAACAAGTAGAGATCGGCAAACAAATATTAATATTAAATGTCTTGTGAAACAAACAGTTGATTCTGTTGAATCAGCGCGAGCTGACGATGCGAATCGAAAGTGCTTGCCGCTAGGCCTACTTGTATAAATACAGTTTTGAAATTATTTAGCTGAAGATGACAGAAAGTTAGTATGTAGGAATTTTAACCGGTATTATTTTGCTTTATTCTATTTCGAATTGTTAAGAAATCCATGGGTATTTTTTCTCAATTTGCCGCTCTTTTTTAACGAGAAAACTTGTATGCATGACATAGTATAAAATAAACTCACTTTTTCTGTCCCTATGTCCCTTTGTACGCTTAAATCTTTAAAACTACGCAACGGTTTTTTTTAATAGGTAGAGTAATTCAAGAGGAAGGTTTTTATGTAGGTATAGTTCCCGTGCGCAGCCGGGGCGGGTTGCTAGTTATTAATATTTTAGAACAGTACAATTATTAACCTTTAACATTAAAGTTGAAATGGGTAATTCGACATAATAATAATAAGGTGGACAGCGGGCTTATGATTTTTATTGTTCAAATGGATCTTAATAAATACCTACTGTAATCTTCTACACATTGCCTACCGCGCCTAAAATTGGCTGAAAAATAATGAACTCTCACTTCAACCTTCACAGACTTCTACGAGTGTTTCTAAGTCTAAATACCTAATTCAGAATACACAGTTACCCTTCTTACGGTAAAAGGTAACAATGATAGACGAGCATTTTTTATTTTGTCCATTTTCATATATTTTTTTATGGGTATATTTTGTTTTGGGTTATTTCTACTCAAAATCACGAGCTATTTCGATCCCAAAACGAAAAAAATGTCTCAAATTTTTTAAACATTCTCCGGATTTCCTTCTTTGTTACCGCTATACAAAGTGTATAGAAAATAGTAACAAAATAGGAAAAAATCCATGGGACATTTTTTTCCCTTTGGGATCGAGATAGCTCGTGATTCTTTGTAGAAATAACTCAAAACAAAATATATCTTTAAATTCAAAATTATGAAAATGTACAAAATAAAAATTAAAACTTACACAATGTAAAAGTTTAAAGCAATAAGTAGGATGTATAAAATACAAGTTGCAACTTACGATTTTCGTGTACAACAGGTTTTTACTTTTTTCTATCCGCGCGGCATTTATCGATTTTATAACTCACGTGCCAATATAAACACGTTATAATGTCAAAACTGAGTCGTTATCGGTCACCTACAAAGCCGGACAAAATACCTTTTAGACAATTATGTTAAATATGTGAAACAAGGTCAGACGAGATGACTGGTTTCTTGCTTTGAATTAATTGAACACGTGAATTGAAATATATTTATAGAGAATAGAATTTGACTAACGAATTAACCTTTTAAACGCCATAGTCTGATGATCAGTGATTTTTGGATTCCCCGGCGGGCAAAATAAACTTTGATTATTTATACGTATTTCTATGCAATTCGCCATGTTACTGTTCATAATGTAATATAATAGTATTAATTTTTTTATGTCACACCCGTAATTTTTTATACGCGAAATCCCGCGAGGGTGAATCCAAAATACCGATCACTGCTGATGATATATCAAACAGTCAATATCACTCAAAATCAGGTCAACTCGCCAGAGTCTGATTTGGTTTTTGTGATCAGAGCATGCATATTAATGGGACTAATGTTTACTAGTCCCATTGAAATGCATATTAATGGGACTAATGTTTACTAGTCCGATTACCCCCATACTAGTAAACATAAGTCCCATTAATATGCATTTTAAGTCATTTTCGAAGACCTTTCTATTGATAGCCCACACGTTTATGTACATCGAAAAAAAAATTCTACCCTTCAGTTACATGTATGGGGGGCCCCCACCCCAATTACTTTTTTACAATATAGCATCATAATTATGTAGCGGTTCATACAACACATAATTCTTACCAAATTTTATTACTGTAGCATGTATAGTTTCTGAGTAAATTGGCTGTGACAGATGGAGAGACGGACATGACGAATCTATAAGGGTTCCGTTTTTGCCATTTTGGCTACGCTACCCTAAAAACAAATAGAAAGCTTTATCCACATCATCGGTGTATGCCGACTTAAGCACTAAGTTTTTCTTAAACGAAAGCGATTGCTAGGTTCGAGCCTGGAAGGCCTTGAAAGATTTAGTCAGGTTTCTTCGGTTTAGCGAAAAGCGAAAGGTAAATATCAAATTACGTAGGTTGCCATATATTATATCCAGTAGAGCTGGAATTCGAATCTAAGATTTTTACAAGTACTTATCAAATAAAAAAAAAAAACATATTTCCTGGCACCAAAATCAATGATATCCGTATACGTTGAAGAAGGGCGTTTTTTTCGTAGCCCCCATAACTCTTTTTATTTGGATATTTAAGATATTTTAATGATATTTTTGCAAAGTAAACGAACTTTTTAATTTAAAAAAATCCAACAAGGTACCATTTCATAAAACAGTAGCGACGCAATGGAAGTAAATTTGGAGACATTTTTACTTGTAAAGACCGTGTGATTATAAATCTTGAAAAATCTTAATAATTGCCCCCCCAATGCCGTGACACTGGTACATCTAAATATGCCTAGTACTATCATATCATAAGTCCAATGCTCTGAACGAAATCCAGGATCCAAGGTGGGGGGGGGGGCCTCAACAAAATTCTGGATCCGCGACAGCCAAGGAGTCTGAACAGCCGTAACATAAATGTGGAATAAAACGTGTAATTACAATTAACCAGCAGACGTCGGTCATTAGACCAGCTCACAGGCTTCTCTAAGGACACTACACGGCTTCTCTGTGACGATCTCAGCCGACTCCAATAACATGTATACACTTCTGGACTTATGTCCGAGATGTAAGGTGCAAATTCGTTGGCATATTATTAGAGGGCGCATGAGTCAAATGCTAGAAAATAAATACCTATTGATACAAAAATACAAACATGGTGGGTATGTTCTATATGTATAATTGGGATTGCTCCATCATTGGTCAACTGAATTCGAGAACGGTTAGAGCAATTTTTGTAATAGGTACTTAGGTACCGTAAAACCACCCAAATATGGTCCAATAATGCGACTATGGTCCACTATTTCAAGTCCTAAATCAGCATCAGGCCCAAACTTTTTGGCTTTGTCCAAGTTTTTTAACTATTAATGAAGAGTTTTTGTCTACGAATAGCACGATTAACATACAATTACACCTAGTGGAAGATATTCGCTTCAGTTTTGGACCATTGTAGGCCTGTTGGGAGCGTTTGGTTTGGACTATAGTTAGGTTATTTTACGGTACTTATTTTGGAGTGCACTGAAGGTTTTAATAAAGAAAAATCACCATCAAAAATTTGTTTTCACAAAATAACGTTGGTCGGGTTCAAACATCTTTACCCAGTAGGATCTACTATTGGACAGGATGAAACAGAGATTTCTCGCGTAAGAGCGCTCGTACACCTGTAAGTTCTTACGTAAGTTATAGGGACGGAGCTATACTAAGGAATGAGAGGTGAATATTACTATCACATTCCTTAGTATAGCCCCGTCCCTATAACTTACGTAAGAACTTACAGGTGTACGGTTGACCTAAGGGTGAAGACACATTTATCAGCATGCGTACGCATTTTGTCTAATAAAATTGGCCGTGCGGAAAGCTAGACGCGGACCCAAACTAAACTGACATTTTCTATAGACAAAATGCGTATACGCATGCTGATAAAATGTGTCTTCACCCTAACTGTATAATGAAAATGTGACTGTGACTACGGCCTTAATTAACAATAAAATATATCGATAATTGAGCTACCATACGATTATGAAAGTCGTTGTATTCTCGTAAATTAGTAATTACCGATTACCGACAGCTTTTAAGTCCGTAAGTACTTGTGCAACTTTAAACTGTGTTCAGATAAGGTTTCCATATGTCAGGATCGTTGGAATTTCATCAGATTTTTAGAAATAGTCTCGTAAAATAATAAAGAAATAAGCATGCTTTTAATTATATGCATTGTTATTCCAAATCTGTATCAAGAAATGTCAGGGGACTATTTCTCAACAGCTTGTAACTTGTAATACAAGCGGAAGTCCTTATCTAACTTATGGTGTAAAAATAGACTTCTAATTGTATTAGGTACAAGTTACAAGCTTCCGAGAAACAGCCCCCTGGACGTATTGTTGTCAGGTGTTCATCAGAACATTAATTTGCCGATAGAAGGCTCGATTGCAGGAATGAGGGTTTTCGACATTTTTTCTGCCACCAGACGGCGCTATGTAAGCGTCCAAACAGCTGTCTGATCTGGATGCTTAGCCAAGTTGCCAATCGCTAGCGCTTAGTCGTCAATCGTAAACGAAAGGCAGCTACCTATCTTTGTTGCACTAATACGAAAGAGTGACAGAGAGGGAAAACTACGATACGCTACTAAGCGTTAGCGATTGGCAACTTGGCTAAGCATCTTGATTGATAGGTACTGAAATAGTTCTGTGGTTTGTCTTGGTACTGAACATAAAATATCGAACTTTAATTGTATTTGGAAGTTTATTGATTTTGTAATGGATTACGACTATTAAACGGTAGACGAACTGAAGACTGAGCTCAAAAACAGGGGCGCGAAGTCGCTGGTATTAAAGAAAATTACTAGAACTTTGTAAATTTTTTAGGAATTGACTTGGAACTGTTTTTTTTATTTATTTTAGGAAACAGTTTTCCTAAAATAATGGTTTTAAAAATAAATAGAGATTTTTTATTTTTTTATTTTTGTTTTGACAGTTCGTTGGACCTTAGGCCTCAAGTGCTGCCATCTCGACGCCCCATAGCGGTGCAACAAGGAAAAACCCTCATTCGTAGGTGTACGCAAAGCTGCTATAGATTACATTTAAGTTGATATTGACGCAAACGAAAAGAACTTTCTAGTGTGGGCTAGCGTTGAAAATGTCCGAAAAATGAAATGTTTTTTTCGGGAATGTACATATGAAAAATTCGTTTTTTTTTCCATTTTTACAGAAATAATCAATGTCACTGTCACTCCTTTCCATTTATTTCAATTGACTTTTCCTCGGTGACATCGCGTTTTCCTGGTATAAGTGAAAATTAGACCTAATTGACATTGGTTTAGACTTGAAAATTAAAGTGGAAAATTTCATTGATTTTTTGAAAAAATTCGGAAAAAAACGAGCTGTTTGGAAAGAGATTTAATCCGGAAATTTTCAACGCTAGTGTGGACGCAGCTTTATCTCGAGTTACTGAAATCGCATCTTTCGTTGTTAACGACCGCTCTATTGCGAAGTATTTGCGAATTTTTCGCTCCGAATACGGCGGAGGAATTTAATTGACTTTTAATTGTTCAGTAATTAAGAAATACGAAAGCCCCCATTTTGGCTTGAGTTTCTTTTGGCAATTGGCGGAAAATAGTGCTTTATCATATTTTTATTCGGTTTATTAGTGATTCTGAAAGTTGGGTTAATTATATCCCAAGGGCATATAATGTATTCATGTAGTTAGTAAATAATAAGCGATTATAATTGTTCTTGACGAGGTTCATGTTTTATATGCACCTATTATTAGTATTACATCAAGAATTCTAAATATAATAAAAAATCGTGAGATATAATTTATAAATATTTATAAACGGTTAAACTCAATACGTGCCGCGCGTTCGACGCGTTAACGCGGGCTCAGTGCTTGATAATGGAGACCTAGGCTCTCTGAAACATGTAGTGACGAAATACATCATCATTATCATCAGCCTATGATAGTCCACTCTGGATGTAGGCCTCTCCTATTAACTATACGTATAGACGCATTAGGAGGTAAATGCCCATAACACAACAGAGTGAACCTAATGGGAAAATGTTTATAAATAAACAATTTATTTCAAATAACTTTATGAGTATAGATTAATCTACTTGACGACTTTAGGAGGATAAAATTTTGAAATAAAAATCGTTATGAACATTGTAAGTAGAAGTATAATTTTTAGTAAGAAAAAAAGTATGAGAAAAAAATTTCGGAGTAATGATGATTATGAGTAAAAAACGGTATTAGTAAAAATATTCGAAGAAAAAATTGTATAAGTGCCAATATGGACCCATTCGAAATATTCGTTTTATTCGAATAATACCAGTGTCATATTCGAATATTATTTATGGCCAATAATTCGAATAAACGAATATTCGAATATTCGAATTGCAAACCCTACCCATAATCGCCACTCTGGGAAAGCGGATTGGCGATCGCAGTAATGTGGTCTTTAGGCACCACAACACTACTCAAAATCTATCTCATCCGAAACTTTACAGTTAAAAACTGGCCAAGAGCATGTCGGGCTATGCTCAGTTTAGGGTTCCATTATCCATAATGTCTGTAAGGGTTCGGCTAGGCCGATTATGTTCGAAATAGTTTTATTTTGAAGAATTCTGTAAGTTTATAGTAAGCAAGTAGTAACAATTCATGTTTATTTTTCATATCTTTTGGACCCACAAATCAAAACTTAGAGGGGGTAGACATTTTTTTTATTCTGGAGCTGAATTATCTCTGAAAATATTACCTTTTAGAAAAAAACTTTATTTTGAGACCCAAACTTTTTCATGAGAACTATTCAATGATACCCCACATTATACGATTACAGCAAATAAATTATTTCCATATTTTATTCTACTACTTTGTCGGCGCGATTAAAATGTATACTTGTACCAAATTGAAGTAGGTATTAACGGCCACGAACTATGCTCGGACTGACATACAGATGGACATGGCGAACCCATAAGGGTTCCTTATTTACTACGGAACCCTAAAAAACATAGCTTGACAACCGACTCTGTCAATTAACAGAAAACTGCAACAAATTAAAAAAAGTATCCGTAAAAAGTTGACCTACCGTAGAAAATTTAAATTTCGCGCCATTTACTGCAGATTATTATAAATATGGATTACGCTGATCTCCCTAGCAACAATGGTACTGCCAAGTTGCCAACATCATGAAACGAATCATTTAAACTATAATAATTACGACTCGATGCACGAGTATCGAGTATCGACTGTATCGATAGCGCGTCGCCAATCGATTGACACAGCGCGCGATTCGTCGATTCCCGCGTGAGTATAGAATCGTGGCAGTGAAAACTATTAGAGTACGCCGTGTGAAATCTTAACTTAGGCTTATTATAATATAATATCCGTAAATGTTATTTGAATGTAATTATTATGTTGTAAACTAACACCCGTTAAGAGCTTCGCCCGTATTGGACTTACATCCTGTATATAGGGTGTAAGTCTAATAAGGGCGAAGCTCTTAACGGGTGTTAGTTTACGACATAATAATTACATTCAAATAACTTTTAATTAAAATTAGAGCAACAAAAATTATCCATACAATATAATTCGGCGCGCAATGTAGAGCAACATACGCGAGTTAAACACTCGTTGACAGCTAATTTCAAAAGCAGATGACTTAACTGCCATATCAACAATAACAAATGTTCGTACCTACATTGTTGCTCCGATAATCTTAAATAATTCTGTGGGGTCATAATTAAGAGTAACTTTGAAAAAACCTTGTAATCCATGATTACACTAATGAATGCCTGCCTGGATTAATTGATCGCCCGTATTAGATTTACACACTGTATAATATATGTATACTTATTATCTTTTTTTTCTTGGGACATCTTACACAAATCGACCTAGTCCCACAGTAAGCTCAATAAAGGCTGTGATGTGGGTAAGAGGCGATAATAGATAGATACTTAAATACATCTTAGACATGACCATGGAACAAAATATTTGTGATAAATAAATACCCAAATAATGCCCTCGCCGGGATTCGAACCCAGAACCTCTAGCTTCATAGGCAGGGTCACTACCAACTAGGCTACGGACGCTTATTCATCGATTTTTTGAGATGAATAAGCATGACAGTCAAATTTTAAACAAGATTGCCTTGATTTTTTTTGCGCGATGATAAACTGCGGCCTTCGCGAACTTCGAAATCCGCAATTTTTAGGATTTGTCTCTCTTACTCTAATGACGCCTTCGTTGGAGTGACTGAGAAAAGTCCTCGAAATTTACGAGTTTAGATTTTCGCGGTGGTAGGCCTACATTAAATTTTTTTTTTTTTGAAATCCAAAGAAATGTTTTAAAAGGTTTGACCATTTGTGAAGGAAGCAACTTTCCTTCCGATTAGAAAATAACAGGAAAATGCAGATTTTTTTTATTCAGGAGCGGTTATCTCCGTACATTTTGGTTTTAGAAAAAAACTTTCTATTGGGATCCGTATTCTTTTTGGAAGACCCATTCAAAAATACCCCACACATTATATAGGATTACGGCAAAATATAAAAACCATCCCCACTTGACTACTAATTTACACTTTTCTACTTTTTATCCTATCACTTTGTCGACGTGATTAATATGTATACCTACTTGAACCAACTTGCAAATTTTTAGTACTAAAGGCCACTGAGCTATGCTGCGGACAGACAGACAGACGGATATGGCGAAACTATAAGAGTTTCTAGTTTACAACTAGGGTTTTTAGGGAAATTCATCATCATCATCAGCCTATGATAGTCCACTGCTGGACGTAGTTATTAACTATGCGTATAGACGCATTAGGAGGTAAATGCCCATAATCGCCACGCTGGGCAAGCGGATTGGCGATCGCAGTAATGTGTCCACTATGATCACGCTGCTGCCCATCATCAATCTTTTATCAAATAATGGCCAGTGACACTTCCCTTAGTCGACTCTTACGACACCCGCAGGAGGCGTTGGGGTGGTGACAAATGTATTCTTACTGCCGTCACCACACGGCCGCCTAGGGAAATTAACGGAATTTATTTCCTTTTTGATACCGGACCCTAAAAACGCGATACCCAATACGGGAGTTTATTGAAATTAGACGCGAATCGCGAACAAGATCGCAGTGAAGTTGTAAGGTCGGACGGCGTGGGAGTGTAACCGAATACTCGTATCGGAATTAAGCAATTGCGGCTTGTGGTAGGAAACGATGTCACTTGGACATACTGCAAGTGCTTGGCCATATTGTTAGTGAAATATTTAAAATATTTTCAACCGCAACGGATGGCAAACGGTTGCGTGACGGCAGTAAGAATACATTTGTCACCACACCAACTGTTCTCTTTTTTTTTATTTGAAATAGGCTTATTCATAGCCACAGACTAGCCAAGGGCAGAGACGTGGCCTACGATGGAGTGAGTTTGCCCAGAAGATGCCTATTCACCCTTGACTTGAAGGTTGACGGATTATAGGTCCCAGTGTTGTAAGAGTCGACTAAGGGATTGAAGTGTCACCGACTATTCTTTGATTTTATTGATGACGGGCAGCAGCGTCATAATAGAGGACAGATTACTGCGATCGCAAATCCGCTTGCCCAGCGTGGCTATTATAGACATTTACCTCCTAATGCGTCTACACGCATAGTTAATGAGAGGCCTTAGTCCAGCAGTGGACTGAGAAAAGCTGATGATGTATGTATGTATCAATGGCAAACTGGAAAGAATACTGAGGCCCTACCGCGAACCACGAAGTGTTGCTCCCTATCACACTTATGTACGAATTCACGAGTGCGAGAGAGAGGAAGACTTCGTTCGTGATTTGCGTTAAAGGCTCTGGCCTGCTACCGCGAACACTGGACTCTGGAGTCTGTAAATTTCAAGGGATTTGCCTCTGTCACTGATCTTTGATGTCTTCGTGTTTCTGGCTGTCCCACTTGACCCTATGTAGGCTATGCATGTACAGACTTTCGTTTAATAGAATAAACTTTACTAGCTAGCCTGTTGATTTGGACATCATCACGCGTAGGTACCAGGCGATCAGAACTCACGCGATAGTGAAAGCATTTTCTCAGCAATGCAGACTGTCTCACGGTGTCAGTGTTCCGCATACTGATAGCGTTGGTCGAACGCTCCGTGTAAATGTCACCGCTTATCTGTCTATGTTTGCCTGGTACTTACATTACGCGTACCTAATCCATTATTGGATAATAGGAGCTTAACATATTGTATGTTAAATAATATTGAGTAATTCTATCTTTTTAGCATGAGACTCTAACACTATGATTCAGAAATAAGAAATTAATATCATGACTATCATGAGACATTACAAATCAACCTAGTCCCCCTGTAAGTCCAATTGAAGTTTGAGTTGTGGATACTATGCGATGATGTCAATAATAGATAAAACAACACATTCTTACTGCCGTCATTATACGGCTGATGATGTTATCAGCCGTATGATGACGGCAGTAAGAATACATCGCCCCAGCTCTTCCCGTGGGTATCGTACTTAAGAACCGAATATTCTAAAATTATAGCAGTAGTAACTATAGCAGGGCGCAGGTCCGCGTAACGCGTCGGGCTTTGGCCGAGGGTGCTCCGGACGAGAACCCTCTTAATGGGTGGAACATCCCCTCAACCCTCTACATGTCGAGCAATCATCGACTTAAATAGGTGAGTAACCCGGTTCGATAAGCCGAATATTCGTTTAATAGAAGATTGATGATGGGCAGCACCAGCAGTAGCACCATTGAGGCCACACTACTAAGATACCAATAGCTAACCGCTTGCCCAGTGTGGCTATTATGGGCATGTACAGTGCATGGCGTTCAAAATTGCATGGACAGTTTATGAATGAATTAATTCATAAATTGTTCATGCAATTCAGGACGCCGCTGTGCCTCCGAATGCGTTCATACGAGAGGCCTACGTCTAGGGAGGCTGATGATTTGAAGGGCCCACGGAAAAAACAAGTCCAGTGCTTAAAAATATCAGCGCAAATTCACATCTTATTCTGTTAAAAGTAAGGTGTGCAAACATGTTCTTCCCGTGGACCCCTCATAATATGATGTCGTGTCTTTATCTATTAAAAAAGTATATCGTGACAACAGGAGTAGTGTAGTACCCACAGCACAAGCCTTAATTGAGTTTAGGCTGGTAATATGTCGATTTGTGTAAGATGAACAATCTCATCACCATAATATTTATTTGATTTATTTATTTAAATGTAATGTTTCAAGCGTATTTTCTATAGTACCTACACATTTCTAATTTGATTCTATTCGTAATTGATTCGACGAGCTAAAACAAATAAAACTCGTTTTTCAAGAGTAAGTCGTTTTTCAAGAGCATCCTTAGATTCGATTTCTTTTTAGTTTTATTTTATTGTACTATGTTTTAGTTGTATTTTTAGGTTTTTGTCGATCATGTGTTGTTTTAAGTTACTTTTGGATTTGTCTATTACTAAATTGATTATGTTTCAAGAGTAAGTTGGCATTGTTGGCGATACGCACACTTTTTTTTAAAATACGCATCCGATACGTAGGTAATTATATAATAATTATGGGTATATACCTACTATATAATTGCTAGGTGAATTTAACATCCTCATGATATGCGCGCGGCATCTAATCTTTAATGGACATCAAATATCAATATTACTTCCTTTGTTCCAACTTTCCGAAGTGCATTGCTTATTGAATAATGATATTAATGATAAGTACATCAGATACGTAAATGATAATGGTCATAATCGCATCACAGTATCATGTCCACTAAATATGATGCAACTGTTGCCCGTCATCAATCTTCAATAAATGAATGCTTGATATTTCAATCTCTGTCGATTCTTATGACACCCACGAGAAGAGTTAGGGTTCGGCTCCACTGACACGCAGAGAAGCGGAGCTGTGCAAAATTGACCAATTACATTCTTCAAATTCAAAATTCGAAACACTGTGATGCGGTCTCATTGGCTGAGCTCCCACAGCTCCGCTCCGCTCCGCGTCAGTGGAGCCGCACACTTAGGGTGCGGACAAACGTATTCCTACTGCCGTCATCGTGCGGCCAATATTATTATAATATCATAATTATTAATTTCAAAACCACTTGGGCATACTCGCCGTACTGGCCTGCTATTCAGGGATTTGTCTGTGTCATTCCAACGAAGGCGTCATAAGAGTCACAGAAAAAAATCCCCGAAATTACAAACTTCGGTGTTCGCGGTAGCAGGCATGTATTTGTAATGCTTCAGACTTTCAGTAAAATTTTGATCTGCTTCACTTTCGTTTAAAAAAAGCGGTTGGAAAATAGACTAGTTGGAGTAGTAGACCCAAACAAACACTTCCCGATGTAAAAACAAAACGAGCGCTCTTCATTTGTTTCTCAACGGTCCCTTTTTGCCGCCGCCAGAGCAAGTGGGACAAAGGGCCAACAGGTCCGCTAGATACTTTCACTGCTGACGCAACGCGCGGCCCGACTGCCAGCCGATTTTAATCGATTATTCGACATAACCTGAAAACAGGCTTCTGTCAAAAAATAATAGTACTGTAAAGGTATTTCACGGCGAGGCATGTTTAGTGCTTTTCTCAAACATGCAATGAAATAAAAAATACGACAATCAAAAAAACAGAATTTAGCTGTTTAGCCTGTTCATGAAAACCGACGCCATGTTTTAAAAAAAATATTACTTACCGGCCTAGGCCGTTAAATTCGTATGAAAATCCTTTACTATTATCTCGAGGTCATACGCCTGCAACGTCATACTTTAAAGCCTATTAAATGACGAACATAATGACAACATTTCATTGCATGTTTGAAAAAAGGTATTAAACCTTTACAGTTTATTTCACATGACTAAGAGGGCTGGCATGATATAGAATTCAACTTTAGAATGCTTGCCGTCTCTGTCACGTAGAAGAATCTAGATAGAAGGGCATTCGAAAGTGGACAGGCTTCACGTGAGGATCTATGATTGTATTGATTT
Source organism: Thaumatotibia leucotreta (assembly GCA_025490895.1). Lineage (NCBI taxonomy): Eukaryota > Metazoa > Arthropoda > Insecta > Lepidoptera > Tortricidae > Thaumatotibia > Thaumatotibia leucotreta. The sequence continues at coordinate 18,229 of JALPQI010019001.1, forward strand.
AATGTAATGAAGAAAAGATTAATATAAAAGTAATATCGGGGAAGCCCTATTGTTTGATTGTATGCTGAAGTCCACCCACACATGGTGGAATACTCGTTTAGTCTAAATGCACCTTAACGCTTACTATAGTGTCAAATTACTACGGGTTCTTCAATAAGGTTCATTTTAGACACCGTGATTTAAAGATCACGTAGGTTCGTAGATTTTAGGTGCCTTTCCGTTTGCGCTGACGCACATATTATTTAGTTGCCCATTTAGGTTTTTGTTTCTGAATAAAAAAATTAAAAAAAAAGAATTACTATCCAAGAGTAAGCCTTATTTTTCAATTTGAATAAAAGCTTAGTAAAATGAAGCTTTAGCTAATAATTAACAATGGTATAGATTAAGCTTAAAGCAATCTGTAATTTTGATCCTTGAAAATATACAGTTAATAGTACATTACGACCCAAGAGCGTAAAACATGAAATTCGAACCGAGTGGCGATGTTTTAAATCGACACGAGTTACGAATTTCCTTTTTGCACGTGTCTCGTACGACGTTTTTTAGTACAGATGACCCTCCGAAGTTATGAACCTGACGTTAAATGAGCCACTTCTCGCACTAGAGCGTGAAAAAGGCACCACCTGTACTGCACTAAAAAATATTTGGTGATAAATTAAAACACGCCCGTTGTGAGTGTTATCAATCGACACGAGTCACAAATTTCCTTTTCGCACGTGTATCGTACGACATTTTCCGTGACTTCTATTAATGCTTTAAAAAGTAATAGGTATCTGTATAAATAAAACAGCTAACCAATTTTCATTTTCGTTATAAATAGTCCGCAATATCTTCAAAGTAAACAAAGAAAATACAGTAAAGATTTCCTAAAAGGAGGAAAATAAACAAATACCTTGTGATTACTTATCTATCTCTGGATTATTATTTAACGGGTCGTGGGCGGGTTCTAGCTATGGATAATTTGTCTCTATTTTGAATATCTTTTTTTTTTGTTAATATTAGGGACATTACCTAATATGTTATATTTTTACCGTTTATATTTTTATTCCCAAATACTTTCTAGAACAGGATTGCGGGTTTTCCTAGAAATCATCTTAATAAAATATTTCAAGAAATAAAACTATGAAAACGGATAAACTCGCGTATATTAACTAATTTTAACTTCATTCCGACGTTTCGAACACTTTAAAGGAAAGATAGATCAATTCAGTGTCAATTCCTCCAGTGTCAGTCGGATGACACTTACTTTTATTTCATGTGTAATCCTCGCGGTAACCGAAGAAAATAAAATATTTCAAGCTGGAGTGTAATAATTAGGGCTGCCGGTATCTGTGTTACCCGCGGACACGTGTACACGTATCCTTAACACTGGCAGTACTAAGAATCCGTGCGACACGAAACGCCGAGAAACGTTTCCACTTAGAAACATTTCCAAACGTGGGTCCGCGGATCCCCTTAGAAACGTTTCCAAGTTAGAAACGTTTCCAAGCTTGAGTCTGTGGATCCACTGCAATTGAATATTCGAAAAACCTATTTTTTTTAAAAGTCGGAAACAAAATAATACCTTACAAGTACAGTTCACGTTTCAAGATTAATTAAAGTAACTCTTAAACGGATTGCCACTACACATTGAGGGCGGATAGGACCCGTGAGTACACTGGTACCCGTGTCTTAATACGTAGGTAAGAAACCCGTTTTTTATTTAGACCAAACGAGCATTCGCTCGTTCTATCCCCCACTCTACGAAATCAACGATTTTCAAACAATCACGTTTTGTGTAACGAACGAATTTCGAAGAGTGGGGGATAGAATGAGCGAATGCTCTTTTGGCGAATTCACCTTTAAAGGTGCGTTTAAACCAAAAGAGCATTCGCTGTTTTAGCGCCCGTTCTACGAAATCAACCAATCACGTTTTGTGTACCGATCGAATTTCGTAGAGTGGGAGGTTAGAAAAGCGAATGCTCTTTTAGTTTGAACGCACCTTTAGAGTGCATGCTCAAATGTTTTTGAGCACTTTATCTGTTGGTGACTGTATATGTATATTATGTATACCTAAGCTATATTTTCCCCTTATGACAATCTATGCAGCAAATAATTTATAATATACGTGTATGATATTGATTTATGTAAACACCTACCTATACGTGAACTATAAATCTTTAGCGACAGCTCAGACATTAGATATATCGATGGAGGTACATAAATCTTAGGAAATGCATTTAGGTACTGTTGTGATATATTTATTATTACTTATGTTTGTTTATTTAAACGTCATGAATCTATGAATGTAAATATTAAAATTATCAGTATCATGGTAACACACTATCTAGCCAATGTACTCGTGACATGATTCGGAGAGCTTACTCGTAGGTTTCCATTATCAAGAACTTGAGCCCGCGTGCGTTCACTAAATACACGTGAGTTTAACCGTTTAATTATAATAATATGTATAGTTATTATGTCTTACTAAAGTTTAAATACAATGTAGAGCATAAATATGGAGAGACAGCGGGAAGCGGGAACGCTACTTTGTTTTATGCTATGTAGCGATATCACCTAAAATTATCACATTTAGGGCCTGTTTCACAATCTCCAATTAAAGCTATCTGTCAGATACAACACGCTCTGTTTATTCTTGCAGGTGAAAGAAAGAGATACTTGTTATTTTTTATCTGCCAGATAGCTTTAATTGGAGACTGTGAAACAGGCCGTTAATCAAGCTTTGTTAACATTTTGTTAAACTTGGTACTTTACTAGTGCTCAGATATACACCGTGGGCTCTTATAACCAGAAAGATTTTAACCACGCATTTTTGATGTAAAAGCAAACAAAACATATTATATCATTTTGTAATTTTTTGCGAAAACATATTTTTTACTATTTTTGAATGTATTTTAACATAAAAAGTAACACAATTTAACGTAAATGTTATTCACGAAACTGGCACTTAAAATGGGTTGGACGTCTTTTTTGCAAAAACATCATATTTAAAGGGTTTTATTTCTCACTTCTTGACATCTTTGGAGACTATTTTCTATGATGGCAAAAAACCTTTTGTACTGAGTAACAACTACATTTTTTTTTCAATTGGTAATAACTTTGAAACTAGGCTATATCCAGAAAAGTTTATATGACATTATAGTCTCTAAATGTGGTCAGGAAACTGGTGGTCACTGTTAAAATCGGTCGGGTATAAACAGCCCACGGTGTATAGCCGTTTGTTTGTAAAACGTGAGAAGTTGAAAAGAAAACCAATTTTCGCGGTGGATTGACATTGACAGCCAGAAAATTCTTTCCCAACTTTTTGCATTGTCGTTAGTCTGCATTGAGATTTAGGAAAGTTAAAGCATTTGACAAGTTTTTAATTGGTTTTTGGAACGCGTTTGGTTGTAATTACATGTAGTTGATAGCTGCTGTAAAACTACGCTGTTCTGAGGATACTACTCAAAGTTTTCATTACTTTAGACAAAAGAAGCCAAAAACCCAAGTTCATAATTTAATTAAGAATTAAGTGAAAAGTTGTTGATGTCATACTTATTTGAATTGGTGCAAAATATTATGTTCGAACCACCAGACTACAAAAAGATTTATAAAAGTAAATATGTAGGTAAAAAATAACCAAGCATTATTTATTTTTTATACGGTTTTACACGATAAACTTCCACAAAGTAATGCATATTACTTTATCGATCCACTTCGTTATTTAAATCATTTTCTTCCCATAACTATAAATCAAAGCCAATACATTATACCCCTAATATCATAAAAGAAAAGAGTTGACCAGCATTATAATTAACTAGAATTTAAAATGTCAATCAGGCATGTTCCATATACATTTGCAACTATGGCAAGTAAAATTCACCTTTATCGTATACATTTTAAGGGCCGTGTACAACGCAGGTGTGTGCTTGTTCTACAAATTGGCATTCACAATAAATAAATGGTTATATACAAAAGTGAGTGTTCCAAGGCCGACTAGTGTTCACGCGACTATCGTATGCTCGAATTCGCCGCGGCAATGTAGAATATTCTTTACGATATAATCGTTAAGGTAGAGTTGGTGTTGCCGGGTCTCGTATATTTTGTTACGGTCGACACTCGGTTGCCTTATTTAGGAGTAGCTTTCCTTGTCTAAGTTTGTCTATGTTTGATTTATTGGTGGTGTTTTAATATGTTCGGTTTACTTTTAAATTGATTCTGCGGTGATGTTGATAGAACGTTCTGAGGGGCGTTAAAGGGCATTTTCAGTTTTAGGGACACCCAATTAGAAAGAACCTTTATTGCAGTCAGGTTATTTCATATTGATATATTGACCGGCCTTCAGGTCACCAGTGGCATCTATCAGGCGTGAGGCTATATCTTGGTATAGCCGACGCGCATTGGGTCCCCAAGGTCCCAGCGTTTCGATCCCAAACGCCTCAAACATGTAGATGTTGCTACTGCCGAGGGTGTGATATTTACGGCGTTTGAGGTCCTCCGCTGTGGATGCAGCACGGCCAGCATTATTGATGAGCATGACCTGGAAGGTGGGACTGCGCGAGGGTGTCTACCCATGTAGCATCCCATACCATGGCATCCCATCCTCCAAGCCACCAGTGTCATGCCGTCGGGCCTCTTACCTTCGTCCCTCGCTAGTCCAACGACTAGAATCAGGATTAATTTTGTTTACTGCAGGTGACAAACTTACCAAAACCAACACTAGCCATATTTGCTTTGAAATTATGGTTGATCTTTATTCCTATGTAAAATAAGAGTGTCAAAGTCAAAGTCAAACTATTCTTTATTTAAGTCAGCTTATTATAAGCATTTTCGAATCGTCTGACATTATCAAGAGAGAGAGAAAAAAAATCTACTACTAGTGAGAGCTGGTAGCCACAGTTACCAAAAGCAATTGAGTGGCTAGAAAAACATAATAAACATTAGTTACTCATCTCTTTTTGAACAACAACAACAATAATGACATAATGATAATAGCTCTGCTTACGTCCACTGAGCGACCCTTGGCCAAACTGAACAATTGCGTTGGCGCAGTTTTTGCGCAAAGTAGGTACTCGTATGTCTTACTAACTTGTTCGCAAATCGGTATGACGTTTAATAAAGAGCAGCGTAAAATACATAAGTGGTAGTGTGTGTGATATCACTCGTAAAAGGTCACTTATACAGAGATTATCTGCACTGTGGCTGCTTCGAAAAGAAGAAGTCCTCGAGAATAGGCATGATGGCTGGCAAGTCAAATCAGCATCTTTTTTCGAACTGTCAAAACGATCATCACTATGGAATTTTACATAAATACACAAAAGTGACGTCACGTTTGTGTACTGCCAAATGAGAATGACCTACTCCTTGAAGTTCTTTACAATTTATTAAACAGAAGTTCTGTACAAAAATTACTGCAATTCTACATCTTAAGGTGCGTTCAAACTAAAAGAGCATTCGCTGTTCTAACCTCCCACTCTACGAAATTCGATCGGTACACAAAACGTGATTGGTTGATTTCGTAGAACGGGCGCTAGAACAGCGAATGCTCTTTTGGTTTAAACGCACCTTTAGGAATAATTTCTTCATGTAGTATTATGTCATGCATAATGTTAAATAATTTATTTTAACTACAGTCATCATTGTCATCATCCCTATTGCCTAGTTGGCCAAGATTGCAACAAACTATTGGAAAACTTGTTGATTATAAATATAAAGTAACTAATGTTATAGACTATCAACTTATTTAATTTTATTTTCTTTTAATTTTAATCGTGACTAAACAGACATAACTGTTTCTAAATTTATAAAATTGTACCTATATGTAATTTTGACCTTAACTGTACATCTCTGTTGTTGTTCGTATGTTCGTTCATGTGATTCCTGAATATTAAACGCATCCACGTAGTGAAGCTCTGGCGAACAGTCATCTTCTACGACACAGGATACTGTCAAGGTGAGTTTACACCAAACGTGCGAATGCTTATTCTATCCCCAACTCTACGAAATCAAAGAATTTCGGCGAGTTACGTTTTGTGTAACTCGCCGAAATTGGTGTAATCCCACCTTAAGATAGCGAATGACCATTCGTTATGAAGATCTTTGGGCTTTTATCTTACAGTGTATGTACAGTCGACGTCAAAGATATCGTTACGGTTTAGGTGCCAAAAATACATTTACACGACTTTATTGCCGTGACATTAAGGTCGTGTAAATATATTTTTGGCACCTAAACCGTAATGATATCTTTGACGTCGACTGTACAACATTAAATTTATAGCTCGTTTTTTATATTCGCAACACAGTATAAGATTACCGTGATACCAACTTGCATAACATAAACAAGATTCTTACTTTGTGATGGCAACCTCTTGCACTTTGCTAATTAAGAAGTTACGCTGGCCTTATCCAATTTGTTCAGGATTTGCGTAACTAATTTAAGTTAAACATTACCGGTATCGGTATAATCTTGGAATACCGCCAGCCTAATAATTATTTTATTATTATTTGCTTTATTTTTATTTTATTGTATTTTGTTTACTGTATTTTTTTTCTTTACTACCTATATGTATATGTTTTAATTTTAGTGTATACAATTATTTATCGTAATGTAATAGGTTTATTGCCTGAATATAGAAATATTCATTCATTATATTACCGGGACACTGAAATTATACAAAATCTTCAAAAATAAAGTTCCCTTTCCTGTTATTCCATTCCAATAATAATATGACTTTGTGTACCCAATATCACACGGTTCTTTGACTAATTTTCAAGGTAATTAAATCTGGACCCGCCGATACTCGCCCAGCGGTGACAGCCGATAGCTGGGCGAGTATCTTTTGTTTACACGGGAGTGCGTATCTTTTGTTCGTGTTTATAGCCTATAGTTCATAGCTTAGTAGCTCGCGGTTAGACCAGTGCCTTAGTCCAGTAGTATTAGTATAAGTATTAGTATTTTTGAAAAGTCAGATAACCCCTCCAAACAACAGAATCAATATGGTGCGCTTGATCCTGTAACTACCTGCATGAAGTCTGTCGGAAGTTACTGTTCTCCAAACGCGTTATTATGATTGTTCGATTCGCTCAAAACTTTACCGTTTTGAAATACTCATTTTATGATGATAAAGTGGATTATGTGCTAGTTTCTATCATGGAGTGTGTACAACCAGGTATGTGCTTTATTATAAAACTTAAGTCTTACGTTGATTCTAATTATTTACTAGTTTTATTTGCCTTTAATGTTTAAGCTCTACCTATGCAAAAAAATACAAACATCATCACATATAATAAAGGTTTTAAAATGTTTCTGATCATTTCTGAGCTTAAAGTTGAATAGTATTTTGTAGAATAGACCCTCAAGATAATTAAAAACCAAAAAAGAGTCACCCCAATACACCCCCAAATTTTAATTTTTTTTTTGTAAATGGGGTTTTTCGGAGATCTCTAACTCTGTAACTTTTAATCCGTGGGTCCAAAAAATATGAAAAAAATAATGAATAGTGGGCTTATACACGGTGGAATTTAATCGGTGAACAGGAACCCATTTTTCTAATTCAGTAATCGATAGCGGTCACGTTTATGTAGTACTTAAGTGGAACCAATTTTTTTTTTAGCATAATTTTTTTTTATGTTGAAATTAAAATTTATTGTCACCCTACTAATGGTTTAGTCTGAAAAGTTTAATACCTCTTTTCAAACTATCAGCCATAGAAACTTAAAACATAAATGAGCAATAACCACTCACATGCTTTAATTTTTGCGATAGACTCTATTCCTATGTAAAATAAGAGCGATGCATGGCTGATAGTTTGAAAAGAGGTTTTAAACTTTTCAGACTAAACCATTAGTAGGGTGACAATAAATTTTAATTAAAGTTTAATTTCAACATAAAAATTTGTTATGCTAAAAAAAAAACTTGGTTCTACTTAAGTACTACATAAACGTGACCGCCATCGATTACTGAATTAGAAAAATGGGTTCCTGTTCACCGATTAAATTCCACCGTGTATAATACTTTAAAATAAAACTATTTTGAAAATAATCAGCCCAGCCGTTTTTTAATAACTATGGAACCCTATACTGAGCATGGCCCGACATGTTCTTGGCCGGTTTTTTTCACTGAAATACCCTAATCCACCTTTAAATCTAATAAAATTATAAAAAATATTTTTAAGCGACTTTTAGGGCCAAATACCTGTCTGTGCAGTGCCTTTAGGCACTGTCAGTGTGACAATTTTCAAATTTCATGCTGATAAAAAGGCAATATAGAACCTTGGGGCCGCCGCTGCGTCTTTTTGGGTGAAACTTTAGATTGAAATGAATGGAATATTAGAACGTAAGACCCTAACGGATCCAAATATATTTTAACGATTTTTATCCTTGCGCCATGAACATAAACGGCCTCACTGAAAACTCGGGCCTCACTGAAAATCAGCGTTGCGTAGTGTGCCTGCGTGACAACAAGCTGAGTGAGGACCCTTTGGCACAACTTCGATGTCTCTGTTTTTATGTAATATAATTCTAAGTTATGTCTTGTGCTAATAAATTCATTTCATTTCATTTCAACATACGCTCTGAAACATATACATATTTTTTAAACGTACCAACTATTTTCTTTCACCTGTTACAAACTCGCTTATCATAATTATGTCAGCCGAAAACGCTAAACGGATTCTTTCCCAAGGACCTCTACAATGACCGGTGCCGCGCTCTCAATTGCCGATTTCCTACTTAATTGGCTAGAACTGGAAACAAGATCCTGCTTGACGAATAGTCTATGCTGTAGTGTAGGTACCTAATTATGAGTATTTCCTTTCAAACTTCAAGTAGGTTATAATATGGACTTATATGTGTATCCAATTAATTAGAAGCCAAACAGACGAGACTTTATTACACAGTCACACATTAGTCAGTCAACAGTGTCAGTACCTATATATACAGATTTTGATGGAATTTTTCTTCGGTTCTGACGACTATTTTGACGGATTATATCGCGTATATTAATTAAATTTGACGACATCTCGACGTTTTGAACACTTTACAGGGTGCGTGTGACTGCCGTAGTCACTGTAGTCAGTTCACCCATAAAACAAAAATAATACGAACGATTTTAACCGATTTTTCCAAGATCCCACCATGAAACCCCGACTTGGTGCCAACGGGACCGTCTCTGTTCGATTAAATAAAAAATAAATAAATCCTGTTCCCGATTCTCGAAGGAGGAAACACGCGACGTCTCGTGTCTACATCTTTCAAGATAAATGACGCACGGTTGTGGTATTATTATCAGTAATTTACCAATATATATAGAGTAAAATACATAAAAAATAGGCAAATTGAGAACCTCCTCCTCCTCCTCCTCCTTTTGAATTCGGTTGAAAACAGTAAATCAGTCTGAAACTCTTCGGTACCAGTGGCATAAAATAGTCATTACATTTTATCCGCGCATGATCACACGTCATTTCTATTGAAACTCAGCTCGCAACGTGGCGTGACACAACACAAACAACAATAATAACAGTGTATTAATGACCAGCGATTCCCGCCGACGTAAAAATGGCAGTTGGCGTATTAACTCGTCAGTGTAATGTGGCTTATTATATTAGACGCGATAACTCCTAGTTCCTACTCCTACTTCACATATCTATTTCGTACTGCGACCATATAAAACATGATCTAACGCCAGGTCAAAAATGACAACAAAAACAATGTTCAATTGTGCCAAGATGGGCAGAACATATCGGTTTTTTTAACACCGCGTATATTTCGGCGCAACATCTTTGACAAATGC
>JALPQI010019002.1:0-27341 GCA_025490895.1 Thaumatotibia leucotreta
AAACTATAGTTTTTATGCCTATTTATATGATTTTAAATAACAGAAAATTAATAAAAAAAATCGCTTATGGATAGTTTTTCAGAAATCATATGTCAAGTATGTTGCACGTTGCCAACTAAGCAGTGAATAGGTATTGGACTTGAACGTCCAGTATTTTTGCCATTGCCAATTGTACGGTTAATTTAGTTTATTATATTTTTAATTTTTTTTTACATATATTTTATGAAAAAAGATATTTTATGTCAAAATCCTTATTAAAAAACTTATAATTTCAATAAGTAAGTAGTAATATCTTAGAACCTGTGGACTACAAATGAAAAAAAAAGGGACGCTGAAATTCAAGGCTGACATAGAAAAATATAAGTTTTTATAAATGGTAAATATAAATTCACGTGGTTCTATGTCAGCCTGTGATTTCAGTGTATCTTTTTTCCATTTGTAGTTCACAGGTTCTACGATTTAGGTTCACAATTTAGTAAAATCAATGCATTTAGAGCGGCTTAGTTTACTTGGCTCATAATCAACAGCGATGTCCGAATGATGTCCTTATCATACGGGAAGCAAAACTTTTTTCAGATTGACTTTTGTTTACATGTTTGTTGGACTTAAATAAAAGAAATTAAGTCACTCCAATCAAAAATCAATACTGGGAGTCACTGAAAATATGCTGTTTTCTGTACTGCTGTGCAGCATCTTCCTCGTCTGAGTTTTCGGCATCTAGGAACTTTTTTTGGACTTGAAATCACACAGCTTTATTAGAAATACATTACATAATAATAATATATAAATATATTAATAATTCTTTGATATATTGGGCAGCAAAAGCTCATTGAGTGCGAAGATCTATTTCGTTATTAGTACCTACGTCGTTATGAGTAGTATGTAAAAAAATGGCCATATAGCGATATTATGATATAGATGTTATTGCAGGTCACTTAGTACTGGTTTTTACATAAAAAGTGTCCCATTTTCATTTCATTTGAGTGGTTTTACTCGAAATTATAATGTGTTGATGAAGCACGGCAACATTGGCAACGAGAAAAATACTGGACATAGTTAAAACACCGTATCATTGGCAACGGGAAATATACTGGACATAGCAACAACAACATAAAACATGGCGTAGTTGCCAACGGGAAAAATACTAGACATTCTACTTTGCAAGGTATAAACTCATTGATGAACTGTGTTAGAAGTTTCAATTAAATAGAAATATGTACTTCAAGTATTTAGTTAAATAGATGTGCAAATTAAACAATACTTTATCATACAATATTACGAAAAAAAAAATTGTTAACGTTAGGCCGGGCGACGTGTCCTTCCCAATTGGGTATCTTGGCGGCGATTTATGATAAACTAGCGTTTCTGTTGGCTCGACACATTTTTTTTCAGAATAATAATCATTATGCAATACACTTACACTGCTTAGTTTTCGCTTCAGCGTTTTGGTTTCTTGTGTAGATTTTTGTATTTTGGATGTCTAGTATTTTACCCGGTATCGAATTAAGGGTTAAGATACGAAATCAATCATAACCCATGTAACTTCCAATGGGAACACACTTAAAACTAGGTTCAAACTTCATTTGACGATTTCTCAAAAGTGCATTTTTAGCATGTGTCAATTTAATGTTTTTTTATTTTTTAAGTATGAGACTTAGACACGTGTTTTTTTTTTGTATTAGATAGCTTATTTAATGTAAATTTAGGATCTGTGCTTAACTCAATACCTGCCATAAGGGACCTTTAGCCATGGACGGTCACATTTATTTATTTTTTGTACAGTATACATGGCATGTTATAACACTTATAACCAACATAAGAGTTACAAAGGTTTTTAGGGTTACGTAGCAAACTAGAAACTTTTATAGTTTCGCTATGTCCGCCTGTCCGTCTGTCAGTCTTTCCGTTTGTCCGTCTATTCATCTGTCTGTCTGTCCGCAGCATAGCTCCGCCGTTAGTACTAGAAATTTGAAATTTGGTATCTAGAGGTTTGTATATTAATCACGCCGACAAAAGTGGTAGAATAAAATATAGACGTTATTTTTTTCGGAGACTTCCCTACAGTCCCTACTTGTAAAGTTGGCCCGACATGCTTTTGGCCGGTTTTATTTTAATATATTTTTCTAAGTACGAGTAGATAGTAGAAGCCAAAGTCCATATGTTTACCCGTAACTATTACGTTGTATTTTAGAAACACAGATAACAGCGAGTCATCAATTTAAAAGGAATTACATTATGCAAGGAAAATATTTACAAGAAACTAGTCACAAGCAAAGGGAATTACTGTCAAGGTTCTCTTTAATACGTTCAGGATTGTGAGATAGTCACAATGTATTTTCAGCATCAAATTACTACTAGTATTAGCTTATAAATAAGATACGCACCCCAAAAATTTTTGGGGTTTGCCTCTTACAAAAATATACGGTTATCATTATTTAAAAAAATTACATTATTCTAAAAAAAGGAAGTAAAGTAAGTAATAAGTTTTTTAATTAAAGTTTTATCGATATTAAAAAATAAAACTTTACAAACACTTAAGGAAAGTATGTATGTAAATGACCAAGCAAGCAAAACGATAAAATTACCATGAATGAATCTTGTTATAGCTACTGTCGGTAAATAAACGCTATAAAAGGGATGAATCATCTCAATAAACATAAATACAACTATAAATTACATGAACAAAAGACCGGACTGACTTGCTCATCAAGAAATGCATCTCATGGCCGGAGGTGAACGGACAGCGGCGCTGAACTTGACTTACCTTAACATTGCGTCCAAGAAGAGTTCAACTGCCATACAACTAATAACAGGAAAGTCCGAGCACCTGGGCATGTCACGTTCAAAATTTATTTACATAACGGAAATTCTATTCACGCGCCGAACATTAGGCACATATTTGTTATATTTTTTATGTTGGCTGTTGAGTAATCTGAAATGAAAACCTTGATATCTTGTTATTCCTTTAACGGCGTTCTAAGTAGTGACGTAAGGTTGTCTCACCAGACGTAGCAACCTAACCTCTGTAATCTGTAAAGTGTCAACACTTCAATGCGATTCCAGGGTGGAGACCGTGAACCCGGCGCACGCGCCTGCTCGCCGCCGTCGGATGAGTCGAGGCCGGTATATAAGCCGGCGGCGGGTATACCCGACACCATTCGCGACTGCACAGCCCCGCTGCGCGCTTCCGCGGATCGAGGTCACATTGACCGCGAACTGAATTGACACAATTGCCACTTGCGATCCTTCCGCAATGTCTTCCATACGTCTCCTGGTCATCGCGATCGTTCTGCTACTAGCAGTATCGTCCATCGACAGTGCCCCATTTTTCGATGCCCTTTACGATGCCATCAACGGCAACGGAAGAAGATCTTACGGGTACAGCGGCTATGGAAACCCAAATTACGGTTACCAAAACCAGTATCCCTACGGTTACAATAGTTACAACGGATACGCGAACGCGGAAAGACATCCGAGGAAGCAAGCCGATAAGACATGGAGGGATATTTGCAAGGTCCACTTCCCTGATTCCATATCTGGAGTGCCTGGAAGATCGGGAGTAGTGTGTCCATACTGAGGGTCGGATCGCGTGTTCTACGCAATGGAGCGGCTGCTGCGGCGCCGAAACATCATGAGGATGGGTTGATCTCAATTTTGAACCACCTTGACGTACAAGTAAAACAGCAGGATTTAAAAAAAATAATATAAACGAAAAAGACTTCATTTCTCGTAAGTGAAATTGAAAACCTTAGGGAAAACTAAAGATGTTTAATGCAATGCTTACGGCAACAATATTATCTATTAATTCAACTGAAATTCCCATTTTCCAAAGATTTTATTGAGATCCAATCCATTCTAATCAATACAAGTGGTTTCCAAACCATTCGTTAATTTCGCAGAGCTGTTGTCGTTCCAAGTGACAATAACTGCCCCCGGTGACTTCTCCGTCATTGGATGTGATAACCTTGTGATAATGAGTTCACCTAATAGTTTCGATATGATACGTTAAGTATAGTTTCTTAAGCGAGACGATTACAGGATGCACAGTGCTAGAACACGCGATGTAAATCTCACGAACACTAAATTATTCAATTGGCCTATTTGTACTTAGAAATTCTTTAATCGATTGTACTTTTTCTTCGCAATAATTTTCCTTTGAATGTACTCTTGTTTTTTCTGTATTTTAAGTAAAAACACTGTCGGTTGAGCGTGTAGTAAGTTTCTAAATCTGTTTGCAGTGAGCGATCCTGACAGTCGATGTTGTTAAGCTTTGTAAACGCTGCAATGCACAGTGCCATTACAATGTATTAAATATATATTAAGTAGAATAAGATTTTAGTGTAGGTAAGTATGTAAATAAAGTATTTTTGTGCTAATTTGCTTTTCATTCGAATTTTTCACGCTCTTTAATTTTTATATCAGATATAATTATATAAGTTTGCAAGTTTGAAAACATTGTAAGCTCCACGTAGGTTTTTATTCCAGAAGTACCTCATATAATTCGCATTCCCATGTGCACTTGTGTAGCGACAAATTTGTACTAAATGTCAGTAGCTAATTATAGAGGTATGTGAGTGAATGGTCTTCGAAGTTGATAAATGATCGGTGCAGTTTAGTGTATTGCCGACGTTTTCCCAACGATGTCATCACGTTGTAAGTATCTTAGGAAACATTATGAGCACAGGTACGTGGTTTAATAATTAAATGTTAAGAGGTTAATACTTAATAAAACATACCCTGATTACATTTACTTGACTAACATTATATTGATTTTAGACAAAAAACTTAAACATAAAACAGACATGTACAAGTTTAATTCACTTAACTTCGAGGTAACTAAGTAATTGAACTAAAATTTCCATCATATTTTAATAAAAAAAATATTGTATTAACTAAATAAAAATATAATCTAACTAAACGTGATACTGGGTCGATAGCAATAAAACAAAAATCATGATCGTTTTGATTGTACTGTTACGAAAGTTAGCCATACAAACTATATGGTAAATTCGTAACACGAAAATTGTGGCGTTAAATTCTGTCTTCATTATGACCTTCATCTAAAACAATTTTGCTATCGACACTTGGTGCTTTGGAGGATTTATTTTATGTTTCGACGGTATACCTAGTTGATTAGCAATTATAGGATTATTGTTTTTTCTAACACTCCTTATGCATAAACTACAAGTAACTGCTACTAGGTCTCAAAATATTATCTAAATCAGATATTGGCTCAGAGAGAATTTATTTTATTCCTTTTAACACCAAAATATATAGATATATATATTTTACAGGTACCACGAGATATAATAACGAAATGATAAAAGCAATAAGGTATTAAAATAATAATCGTAGCCCAGTCTGTATTGATCCAGCTATGCTATTCTCTTATTGACACATTCGACGCTGCGTTCGTCAACGAGCTCGATGTCGAGACAGCCTTGTCTAAAATCCTAGCTGTTTGATTTGACATTAGGAATCGAGGCTGTGAGCGAGGTTGTGGGCGAGTTCGTCGCTGTTTTTCGTTAGAGAATACGAAGTTCATACATTTAAACGTCAAACTCTCGACGCAGTGTAGTTCCAGCTCACGCTGCATTCGTCGCCGAGCGCTAGTGTCGTTTAAAGTGCATTAGTGAATACCATTTTTAGGCTCGCCGCTGCCGCAGCGCTGTCACAGCGCTGACAGCAAGGCGGTTTCCTTAGTGAATAACACTGCTGCCAATGAAACTGAAGTTTCCCGAGTTATATCTGTTTTCAAGAGTCTAATCATGTTCACGTTTATCAAGTTTATTTACATAAATATATGTTATTCAATATCACCCTAAACTGTAAACCCAATTTGTTATACAAATTTTGTTTATAAAACATTTTATTAAGTTTCATCTGTCTTGGTGTTTGTTTTTCATCAAATTATGCGAGTTTTCGATCCACTCCCTTCGGTCGTGTTTTAATTTAGCGCCACTCGTTTCAAGCTTCATTGTTTTCGCACTTGTATCGTAATGCACTATACTACTGTTAATATTTTGTAATTAAATGGATCTACATATTAAACCAGTGTCCACCCACTGCTGGGTACATAGGCCTCTTCTTTATTACGCCACTTTCCTCGGTCCTGTGCTAGTCGCATTAACTGCTTTATTGCGGTTCGGCAGATGTCGTCGCACCATCTTGTCAGCGGTCTCCCAGCAGGATACTTAGCTAAGTTGCCAATCGCTAACGCTTTGTAGCGTATCGTAGTTTTCTCTCTCTGTCACTCTTTCATATAAGTGCGACAAAGACAGCTGCCTCTCGTTTATAATTGACGATTAAGCGTTAGTGATTGGCAACTTGTCTAAGCACCCAGATCTTCTTGACCACCCTGGCCACCATTATAACCTGCTTTGTCCACTGCCCATCTCTAATTCTTGCCAAGTATCCATTTATCTAAAATAAATAAATATCTTGGGACATCTTACATAAATCGACCTAGTCCCACGGTAAGCTCAATTAAGGCTTTTGATGGCGGATGATACTAGGCGACGGTATATAATATATAGATACATACAGATACTTAAATACATAGACAGCCAAGACCAAGGAACAAATATTTGTGATAAATAAATACACAAATAATTCCCTCGCCGGGATTCGAACCCGGAACCTCCAGCTTCGTAGGCAGGGTCACTACCAACTAGGCTACGAAGGCTGACAATCTAAAGATCTATTTATTTAAATATGATTTTCGGAAGGGTATCAACTCACCGAGTCCCAAGAGAAACGGAGCTGCGATTGACACAAATGGGTTACGATTTGCGGCCATGCTTCAATTAGGCACAAAAGGTACCTTCCGCATCGCTGTTACGAAATGTTTACTAACACTTTAATGTCGTGCTATAATAGTTATTTATGAGACAACTGTGTAAAATACGCAGTTTTTCCCAACGAGAGCTAGTAATTCTAAAATAGGAGGTTTGTGTTTTAGATAAACCAAAGTTGGAAAAGCTATGTTTCTAAGATATCATAATATTTATCTATTATTAATCATAAAAATACTATTTATAATTAATAATTTTTGGTATACACAAATTGTCATAGTCACTAATATCACTGTTTGCGGTAGACTTATTTTATAAACGCAAAATAATTGGTTTTCTTAATGCCTTATGTGTAAACACTTTAAATTAAATCAATTCATAATATTTTCATCGGTTACCGCAAGGATTACACGTGAAATAACACTATGCAGTGAGTCATCCGCAGACCACGAACTCTGTAAAGTGTTCGAAACGTCGGAATAAAGTTAAAGTTAGTTAATATACGCGAATTTATCCGTTTTCATAGTTTTATATCATACATTATTTTACTTATTTGAGTAAATACATCATCATCATCATCATCAGCAGCCTATGTTAGTCCACTGTTGGATGTAGGCCTCTCCTATTGACTATGCGTATAGACGCATTAGGAGGTAAATGCCCATAATCGCCACGCTGGGCAAGCGGATTGGCGATTGCAGTAATGTGTCCACTATGATGACGCTGCTTCCCATCATCAATATTTTATCAAACAATGGTCAGTGACACTTCAATCCCTTAGTCGACTCTTACGACACCCGCAGGAGGAGTTGGGGTGGTGACAAATGTATTCTTACTGCCGTCATCACATGGTAAGGTGAGTAAATACAATAATAGTAATTGAAAACATTGTAAGCCGTAAATGGAAACCTGGGGCCTAGTACCCGTCGTAAGCGTCACTTTGCAACATTGGCAAGACAGGCAGACATTTTGTGGTGCGAGGTGCTAAAACAAATTATTACCTTTTCATTTTTAATGACTTGAGGTAGCCCGTAAACGCCGATACACATGACTCTTATTTCAATGTACTTAAAGTACCGACACGAATGATCACGATCAGCATTTGGTACAGTCAGCAGCAGATATTGCTAAGCGGCTAGGGTGTTCACAATGATCTTAACACGTTCGCCTCCAGTACTGTTTCACTAAGCGCAAATACTAAGTATGCCGATCGAAATTATCTGATAGAACTCCTAAGCCAGTGACACGCATGTGTGACTGAACAGATTGTACTCTTATGCCAGTGACACACTTGTGTCAAAAACGTTCGTATTTCTATGGCACTGGCATAGGAAGAAGAACTTGATTTATGCTAGTGGCATCAGAAGAAGATGACTCTGATCACATATGTGTGTCACTAGCATAGGAATCAGATTTTGTTGGTCACATACACCGTGTCACCGGCGTCGAACGTGTTAACACACTCTTATTGTCTTAGCAACAAGGTCGTGCCAAGTTCATTTTGAACACCCTGCCCGCTTATCAATATCTGCTGACTGTAGGTACACAAATGGTCATCTATGACAACACCAGCACAGTTTACAACAGCTACATTGTATTCCAGATATAGGCGAGCCCTTACAAGGTACACCCGAATGTTGGTCAAACTTGTGACCCGCAAAGCTTAGAGTAAGTTTCCTGATTGGTAAGTGGGGCACCGAACTGTTGCGCAATCTCATGTACAGTCATCAGATTTATCGAAGCGTCCAGGGTACTCATAAATATCTAAACAGGCCTCTATTGTCATGGTGTTAGAGTGCATGTTCAGATATTTTTTGCTGGTGGTAGGACCTCGTGTAGGGTCCGCCCGGATAGCTACCATCGTCTTACCCGTTAACCTGCCGCTAAATAGCAGTGTTTGCACTGCTGTGTTTCGGTTTTTCGGTGGGTCCCAAGATACAGGCTCAGCCTAGTTTGGATAAATTATTTGTATTTGTATTTGTTTGTATTTGTTTGGGGGTAAGATAGCCGGTGTAATTACTGGCATAGATATAGGCAATCCATCTAAGTCCTCAGGGTAGGCAGCGCATAGGCGATTTTTTTATCATTATGTCTATGGGCCTCAGTTTCTGCTTTCCATCAGGTGGGCTGAGAGCTGTCAGTTGTCTACCTTCGTCACATAAAAAACCATGGCCGGCCACTGTGATTTATTTAATGGCGACTGACCACGGCTTTATCAGTGATACTAACACCAGTGTGGTATTAGAATACAAAAACTTCTAAAAATCCGACCAAGTGCAAGTCAGACTCGAGCATGATTGGCTCAGTGGGTATTTTCACTTTAAGGGACACCCAATTAGCGTGAAATTACAAAACCTTAATTTCAGTCAGCTTTGTAAATTCATTTCATTTCATTTCATTTGTAACTACAATTAAGTACGATATCTTTAGGAATTTGAACTTGACCGGCGTTTTACACATATTATAGTATAGGTAAATTATAATATCGTTTAGAGTTTGCAAAATGAACACCAGAAACGAGTTACTATCAAAATTAAGTGCTTATTTTGTCGTTACAAAGCTGAGTGAAATGTCCCAAAAAGTAAAGAAGGTCCAGTACAGAAAAATATGTAAAAAAACTATTTTTGTATGGAGGATTGGACTATTTGGGCGACCGACCCAATACCTACTTCAACAAACTTACCTATAGAACGCGAGTTTTTCTACCCTTATGATAAGTTACTAAAATGGGAATTTTACAAAAAAAGGTTTACTATTTAATAAAAATAAGCCTACTTATTTGAAACAATTTTCTTAGGAACTTAATATTAAATTTGTTCACTAAAGCTTTGTGTGGCAGATTCAGAGTAACTGACACGCTTTAAGAATTTTAAACAAGCATAAATTAACACGTTGACAACAAAATGGTTTGTTTATGCAAATCAATCAAATTGATATATACCTTTATTTGTCAGTTATAACTTATACATTATGGATCCATCATTCTGAGCCGCTACTTTGAATTTGTATTGTCCGTGATGACTTGATGAGTATAAAACCTACTTATTTGTAGTCAGTACCATGGTACAATAAATATACCTACGCACTCTTCGTGTTTATTTTTCGAACAAATGAACATAAATTCATCTAAACACTGGCCGATTGCAAAAAAAAAACATAGCAAAGGCCATAAATGAAAACAAAATTTAACGTCATCGGCATCGCTTTTGTGTTACGAAGTTAAATTTTGTGTAAGGCTTTTCTTTGGGCGTTTTAACCGCCGTGACTTTGGTGGCAACATTATTACCCGATTTCCGTGGGTAACTCATACATTTTTTGTGATATCTTAGTAGTTGTCAACTCAGTCTACCAATATATCCAAAAGTTCTTGTATCTCTCTCTAAGGCACTGGTCTCACCGCGAGCTACTAAGCTATGAACTATCGGCTATAAACACGAACAAAAAATACGCACTCCCGTGTAAATAAAAGAGACACGTCGATACTAGCCCAGCTATCAGCTATCACCGCCGGGCGAGTATTACCGCGTCTCTTTTATTTACACGAGAATCCGTATCTTTTGTTCGTGTTTATAGCCGATAGTTCATAGCTTAGTAGCTCGCGGTGAGACCAATGCCAAAGGCTGCCACCAAAGTCACGGTGGTTGAAACGTTCGAAGAAATGTCCGTAACAACTTAAAAAAAGATTAAAACATTTTCCTACAAATTAAAATTTTCTGTGACAGAGAGTGTTGAGAGTGTTGGACAGAGTAGGTATACAATATACTTTGTGTGATCAACTTTCGTAACACAATTGTAGCGATCGTGATTTTTGTTTTGATTACGGCCTAATCTGTTCTATGTAGGTACAATTTTTTGCAATTGACCCTCATGAAGACATAACAGGACGGAGAGTTTACGTATATAATATACATTTATATACTTGTTTTCTTATATAAACTATAGCACGGGTTCTTAATAATATAAAGAACCCGGCTAAGTACAATTCGAACCCTCCCACGAAAGTTTATATCGAACCATTGTCAAAAAAACATTGTCAAGCGATAAACAGGGTCGCGTTTTATAAAGTTACAATTTACAATTTCGCTGTTTGCCTCTCTTTCTAGCCAATATGCGAGTGCGTTAGAGAGGCAAACAGCGAAATTGTAAATTGTAACTTTATAAAACGCGACCCAGGTCTTCCCATTGCTCGCTTGCAAAAGGTTGGTATAGGTATGGTATTGGTATAGGTATGAACCAAAAAGATAAATGTATGTCTTATATTTGTGATACATTTTTAACCCATTTACGAACAGATAAAAGTATGAATTGTTTTTTTATAATAGTAACATGATAACTATAACGATTGTAATTGTCCTAAGATTATAAAATACAAAGATGTTACATATTAATTCTTAAAGACGTTAATTGTTTTATTTATACATGATTCGTTTTAATATATTAACAAATATAATATAGGTTCATATGAGCATTGTAATATAGTACGAGTATACCTACCTATAGGCAGTTGTACAGTCACGTCTAATAATATGTATACATTTCGGAATGTATGTCGAAGACATAAGGTTCAAAATCGTATACATATTATTAGAGCCGACCGAACCTACAGCAGGCCTAGCCAAGATGCCATTCTGCAATCGTATTCGATAAGTAATAAAGTATGAGAATTACAAATTCGAACGAAAAGTCACGTGACCCTTTAGTCACGTGACATTATTATGGTCACGTGGCTTATCGTTTAACGTATGCGATTGCTTAATGGCAGGCAGGTACAGTCGCTTTATCGTGATTTAACTTTTAAGCACTTAAGCAAGTATTACTCGTATTTAATTAGGTTAATAATGATTTTTTACAGCAACCCTACTCACAAAAAAGTGAAGTTATAATATCCCAAGTATCCCAACCTTACAAAATGGAAGTTATGTGATGAGTTCCAGCTGCTGCAAAGTTTATTTTTATAGTCCGCGTAATCGAGTTCTTGGTACAAAACAAATCTAATTCCACTGGTTTCATGTTAAAATATGCAAATGCAGAATAACGATGCAATTTTCGTACTTGAGAAAAATTATTACTTTTTGAACCTGTTTTGTTTTAACATAATTTTTTAAGTAAGTTAATACGAAACATTAATAAAAAAGTCAACCTTAGAGATAATGTCAGTAATCTTCGAATAGAAAATAGTTAAAGATAAAACTATATAATTTATGAAGACAAAATATCTATGTATGAAACGTTAGGTTCATGGAGCCCCAGCGCACGCAAATTGTTTGCTGAGATCGCGAAACTAAAGACCAAAGAGCTGGCGACTTCCTCGCACAACGCATTTGTATTGCGATACAGCGAGGAAATGCCGCCAGCATCCTCGTTACAATTGCCACAAGGGCCAATCTTAGATATAGGTTAGGTTAAGTAGATTAGTTAGAATAATTATATGTTTATAAATAAATATCTAAATAAATAAATAAATACCTTGAGACATTTTACACAAATCAACCTAGTCCCACGGTATGCTCAATTAAGGCTAGTGTTGTGGGTACTAGGCGACGATATACAGTATGTATCACTTCGTAGAGCAAAGAAAGAAACCCATTAATTTTTAGATCATACTAAACAACTTTTACTATGGGGCCAAACCCGAATTCACGAGAAAAATTTGGACAATTTCATACATTTTGATTGCGTGATCATGAACACGTTGTATGGGAGAGTAATTTTTTTTTTCGCGAATTCGAGTTTGGCCCCATAGTAAAAGTTGTTTAGTATGATCTAAATATTAATGGGTTTCTTTCTTTGCTCTACGCGGTGATACATACTGTATATAATGAATAAATACATACAGATACTTAAATACATAGACAGCCATGACCAAGGAACAAATATTTGTGATAAATAAATACGCAAGTAATGCCCTCGCCGGGATTCGAACCCGGAACCTCCAGCTTCGTAGGCAGTGTCACTACCAACTAGGCTACGGAGGCTGACAATAAATTGTAGTTTTGAAAACAACAAAAAAATAATGTTAATCGAATATGACTTATAACTAACTGTTTTTTCTATGAGTTATGTTCCTGTCTGTTTTCTATAAAAAAGACTTGTCAAGATTGCTTCTTTGCTTGCTATTATTATAATAATCTTATTCCATGATTTACATCTTGAGCAAAATTGTCATTCGACGAGAAATCGGCAATGCCCACAAGGTACTGATAAGCCGAATATCCACCTTGATTGATGAACTGTTCGACCGCTGCGTTATCCAACTTCGACAGTGCGATTGGAGATTAGATAGGGGTTAAAACGTTATTTACTTACCTACAAAACTTAGTGGAGAATTGTATCCTGACTGATTTTGTATAAATGTAGTACAGTCAGCGTCAAATACTTTGTAGCAACTGCAAATAAAGTAGCGAAATAGTAACACCCAGGGTCTTCCCTGAGTTTTTTATTTATTTATTAGGATATCAATACTAACTATATACATTTTTTATTATAGTATCGTAAAGCCACATTAGTTTGTCTCGATACCTCATTCCGCAGTAGGTACCTACTTAACTTATAATCGTATAAAACATGAAGTACAAAATATTCGTAGGTAATTGGTGACAAACAAATTTATGTTTGCAAAGCATGACTATTAATAACCTTATATATTATACAGGGTATTCATATTTATTTACGTTAAATTGGTCAAGTTACTTGGGACCTTAATAAAAGTTGCCTGGCATGTAGGTATATCGGCTTTTATTAAGTTCGAAAAAAAACATATTTCTTTTCCTTTTCAGACATAATAAATGAAATGGTAAGTGAGATCTTAAGAATAACAATACAAGGTAAGTTAAGATGTAATAAAGGTTGCAATAAACTTGTTCAGTCATAAAATAAATAAATATAAATAAATAAATAAATATCTTGGGACATCTTACACAAATCAACCTAGTCCCACGGTAAGCTCAATTAAGGCTTGTGTTGTGGGTACCAGGCGACGATATATATAATAGATAGATACGTATAGATACTTAGATACGTACACAGCCATGACCAAGGAACAAACATTTGTGATAAATAAATACACAAAGAATGCCCTCGCCGGGATTCGAACCCGGAACCTCCAGCTTCGTAGGCAGGGTCACTACCAACTAGGCTACAGAAGCTGACAAATGTCATGGAACTTATTTATTTAATAACTCAATAGGTAACAGTAAGAGTTAAGACACTAGTTTCTTATATATATTAATAACGCTTGACCCAAATAATCTTGCCTTAAATTTAAAGCAAATAGATAAAAACATCCTGTATAAGTCATACTTAACAACTTTTAGTTAGCAAAAAAGCTTTGTTACTAAAAATATTGAGATCACGAAAGAAAAATCATGATATGTTTTTTTTTTGCGATTTTGGTGTAAATAATTATTACAATAATATGCGAGATTATTTAGTGACTCTGGTAATCGTGTATTGTAGTTGAGTGAACCGAACCGCACTGTACATAATAACTACTTTAGTTGCGATGAAGTATTTGATGCTGACTGTACACATAGCGTGATAATCATAAATTACCGCAATATTAGCTAGTTGCAAAATTCACGGTACTAATGAAAGCTTACCTTTGTGCGCACTAATTACTAGACTATGCTGTCTGTCACTGTCAGTGTCACGTCACGCTGTGATGGGTTATGTTATACTTTATCCACTCGGTAGGTATAGGTAATTTCACCAGAGTTGAGGTGAATGATTACACACGCATCCAAATGAAGTAGGTACTAATTGCAAACAATGTAGTGAACGAATGAATGACTTGCGTCAAAATATTGAAGCAAATCCCTTGAACCATAAACTAAATAATTTCTTTAATTTATGCTTGAACAAACTTTTTGGTCAATCTTACAGTTGCAATTGTGTTTGCTGTCAGTACGAATAAAGAACACTAATTTCAAATTCCCCGTGTTTACATGACATGTTGATGTGTGGTGCGTGACCTCAATTCCGTGGAACTATCTCTATTATGACATTAATCCGTTACACGTTACACGTTTCACACACGTTTGCAATTTGTAATTTGACACCCTCAATTCACATTATAGTATAAAACTTATAGCAAAAAAACGAAGAATTAAAATACCATATTGTCGATAAAACAGTCAAACATCGATAGATAATTGCTCTGTTGTAATAGGCAACCCTATTCCTGACCACACATAGACAAATATACGCACACACTTGCGTTTCGTTTTTGGTTACGCTTTTAATCGTTGTCGATCATTCTTTGTCATCTTAGTTCTGTGGTATAGGTACAGATGTAGTGAAAAATTCTTTTCCTTCGGGAAAACTCCGATCTTTATCGGAATACGATGATACCCGAACTGTCAATCAATGATCGTATTAAATGAGTGACATTTTCATATCTAGTAATTTGGAACTTTATAGTTTAGTGTCAAATGTCACAATGAACTAAACTGTCAAAGCTAATGTAGGTATAATATAGAGATGTTATAACCACCTTCTGTAACTTAGAAAAAAGATTGTTATTACAAAAAATATCCCCATATTAAAATATAACGTAAAATAAAACAAAACTTATTAGGGAATATTTTCAAGGGCTATAATTTTATGTTATTTTATTAGCATCCTTCTCGCAACTAAGTAAGTAACCCATAATAGTTCAGTCATTTTATTTTTAACTGTATGGAAAAATTGGTCATTTGGAAATAATTCATAATAGTAGGAATATTCAGTCATACGGCTTTAATAACATGTTAATAATTATTTAGACACAAATCCAACAAAATTTGAAACATGAAAACCGCCACTTTTGTTAATTGCTAAAAAATCGTACAAAAATATTAATAAATATTTTAATACTTATTTTGGTTCCTTAATACATGTTCTTGTTGGATGAAGCTAACTAAAAAAATAGACGAACCCTTCACACGTATTTTGTAAAATATTTACTTCCCGACGAAAAGATTGTAGGATTTTTAACTCAGTCATCTCAAAATATCATTTAAATACGATATAAACAGAAAAAATGCTATTATTGAATAATGTTTTTTAAAACCGTATCTTTACTGGACTAATAAAGTCTTTCAAACGCAAACTTATAGGTGCCTAACAATAACATAAGTAACTTTATTTACATGCACACAGTTACATAATTAAACTACTACATACATACTAAATAGTCTTAGTTTCTCATAGAATTATGAAAATATGATAAAAGCTAAGCTAGTATCTAAGATAGGCCCTTTAGGAATTGTACCAAGGATGCTGGCGGCATTTTCTCGCTGTATCGCAATACTGGTACGTTATGCGAGGAAGTCGCTAGCTCTTCGGTCACCAGTTACCTCTGTTCTGTGAAATACTTGTTCGCGCTGGGACCCGTGGCAATTACCATTCAAATTTTACCTACTGCATGTTTGGGTCGATATTTTCAACGTTTTCCATTTCACAATCTGAGTAACATTCAGGCATGTCATCTTCAGATTCGTTTGAGCTTTCATTTAAGTTAATTATAATCCTATCAATTTGATCGTCCATCGAGTGTTCCTGTGAGCGATATTCATTTTCACATTTGACAGCGTGATCACAAACTTTTTTCCATTCATCCGGGCCAATCATATTTATTTTTTCTTCTAACAATTTTTTGACTGTAGTCATATTCATATCTATGTTCCTTTTCGATACGTATCCTTTTATCTGTGACCATATATTTTCAATAGGGTTGAAGTCGGGATGGTATGGCGGTAACCTTAACACTTCGTGTCCATGTTGATGTAAAATTTTGTCAATGGAATATTCTACAAAGTCTTCTTTATGTCTACAAATAATTTCGTATAGTTGTATTTTGGTTAATGATGAACTATGGGGAATATTGTGTTTTTGTAACCATTTTATCATGAGCGGCTTTGCAGTGTTAGAGTTGGGCGGACGTTCTACATATTTATTGTGATAAGCAGCATTGTCTACTACTAAAACAGAATTTGGAGATAAGTTGGGAATAAGTTGATTCCGTAACCATTTTTCGTAATTAATACTATTCATGGCATCGTGATAATCACCGGTTTTATCAGTTGACTTATACATAAGTAGAGCACCCGGTACAAATCCTTTGGCACTACCTGCGTGTACTATAATAACTAAGACGTTGACCTTTTGAGATCAACTGTTTTACTCCTTTATCCGTAGAATCTATCCAGCTCTTCCCTGTTAAATGGGATGTATGAATATAAGTTTCGTCAGTATACACAATATCTCTGCCTTCAGATCTGTACTTCCTTATTAAGTCAAGGTACTTTATTCTTTTAAGTCTAATGTCATCTTTTTCCATCAGCATTTTTCTATTGTTAGTAATTTTCTTAAATAAAAAACCCATTTGGCGAAGTATTCTTCTAAGTGTAAAATCACATCCTTGGAAATTGATAGTTTCTATTAACTTGGACTTTAGTGCTTTTATTGTTGGGACCTGTTTGTAAATGAGATGAAAGTTATAAACCATTCGTCGTATCACTGCATAATCAAAATCATCAAGATCCAAATAGAATTTCTTTCGTGGTCTACCCAGCTTAATATTGTTTGAGTCGATATGTTTATTTTTTCTATATTCTTCTTCCTGGTTCAAATATTTTCTTATTGTAGGTCTGGATATACCTGTTGCGTTCGAAATTCGTTGTTGCACTTTGCCAAAATATTCTGTGTCATTGCTGTTTTTGAATTTAGTGTTTTCTGATATAAAGTACAGGTAAATATTAAATATAATACCTTGGACTGGATTTTTTAACCGCTTTCGAGGTTTCGGCATGGCAACCAAACCTTTTTTTTAAGTAACCTCAAAATATTATTAAAACTATAACTAATATTACCCACTCTATATATATATATTGGTCTGCTGACGCGACTTACCCCTCCGGCTATTAGATGGGTACTGAAGCTTATTGAGAGAGCACGATTAATACGAACCTTTCCGAGTTTTCTTTTTCGTATATACGAAGGAAAGCAATTTCTCACTACATCTGTATGTACAATTATATAACATTGAGGAACTTGAATGGTTAGCGCATTCACATCTTTCAATCTCACTCGGAAACCACAAATAAATAGGTACCTTATCACGATACTGACAGCCTTCTTTCAAACAATCGCCCAAATCAGATGTTATTTTTAACAACATTCAACTTCGTGTGAAATTCGCAAATTATGTGTGAACACTTCCCGACTCACAACACATAAAAGTGAAATCTGGTAATTTTCTACGGTTTCGGGAGTTATGATTTGGATGTTGAATTGTAGATAAAAAATCTCAATGAACTCAAGTGTAAACAAATTGTTTCATTGATAACGCCTGCAAACAGTCTTTGAGCAAGGTTTCCGTCTGTTCTTAATAGGATTTATTTTTCACAGGAACACACGGTTTTTTCCCATGGGTCTGAAAACATTATTTACATTAATAGCGTATAAAAATACTGGATAAAATACAATCAAACATTTATAAGTTTTCATATTCAATATTGAACTTTGTAAACAACCGGCCAAAAGCATATTGGGCCAGCCCAGTATAGGGTTTCTCAATTACATTTTCGTTCGTCGTAATAATATTAATAATAATACGGATTTAAAACGCGTAAAACATTCCAAACAAGAACGATTGGCCTACCGTGAACTTCGAAGCAAGCATTGGTCTCTGTCACACTAATGAAGCATTTTGTTGAGGTGACAGAGACGAAGGTTTTAATAATCTATAACCGATTATCTTTCAGTCGTGACTGTGGTGACGGCAGTAAGAATACATACCTCACTGTGTGAATACAGGCCTAGGTCTAGCAGTGGACTAATAATTAAATAGTTCATCGTGCATCGAGGGAGGTAAGTACGGAATTACTAACGAGAGTGTTAGAAGCCCGACGCCGTAGGCAGAGGGCGTTTAATGACTCGAGTTAGTATTCCTCTTACCGACCGTGATGTATACATATACCTACAATGTTTTTCATCACACTTGCGGACAAAAAAAATTGTTTTATGTCAAAATATTATTCTACGACGTACTGACATTTCTATTACTCCTTAGGGAATTTCACTTTTCTATTACTCCCGCAAGCAATGGCGCGCTTATGGCTAAAATTTCAATATTTTGCTTAGAGTCTAGTCGCCGTTGAGATGTTATAATAATATATGCTATGTTATAATAGACCTTAACAATGCACTGTTCTAAATCAGGACCAACCGTTTTTCTATAAATACGTTTTTTCGAGGTTTGTAAGAAAAATGGGAAAATAATGCTTTGCATTTGAAACACGAGGGGTCGTTTTTTATCTGTGACTGGAAGAAATGTAAAGGCCCTTAAAATTCTTTACCCTTGTAAAGCTTGACGTTTGCTAAAGAAAATGTTTTCGGTTGAGTTTTCAGGAAAAATATCTTTAGAAGGACATTGTGTTAAGAATCGTCTTACATCCCACGAATGCGACTTAGCGTAAGAAAGGCTGCCTTGCTTGTAACGGAATTCTTGTGTAAAGGATATTACGGATTCAACTATTTACACGATCTTAAGGATTTAGATGAGGATAAATGGCATTAATCTTTGTAAAATATCCTTTTCATAGGATTAAATTGCAACAATGTACAATAAGAATCAGATACCTAAGTATAGTAGGCGATTTTGTTAGTTTTGGATTCATCAATTTCATCATTCCTGTGTTTTGGAATTTATCATAAAAACTACACATATTTTTTAGAATTGAGCAATAACGCCTAGTTCGATTATCATCGAAATAGTTTTATTTTAAAGTGTCCTTTAAGCTTACTATGAAATTCATATTTTTTTATATTTTTTGGACCCACGCATCAAAAGTTAGAGGGAGGGGAAACCATTTCTTATTATTTGGAGCGGTTATCTCCGAAGACATTGACTTAAAAGAAAAACTTTCTTTTGATACTCTCATGATTTTTAAAAGACCAATCAACGATAGGTACCCCACACTATAATAGGATTACAGCAAATTAAAAAAAATCATCCCCACTTGACATTTAGGGGAGGTACGTGATTTTTTTACCACCACTTTGTTGCCGTGATATGTAAGTATAGGTACTCTTACTTGTACCAAATTGCAAATTTCTAGGTTAGAACCTAGAGTCTAGACAGATGGACATTGCGAAACTATAGGGCTAGGAACCCTTTTAGAAAGTTTAATGCGGAAAAAAGGGAGATGGAACCCTAAAAAGGGCATTCATTAATTAAATAAGTCGGAGAAAAAGACATTACAACATCGTCGTAAGTTAATATCTTCAAAAAAAAAACGATTCATCAAGGAGTTTTGTGTAATCATTCATTACATTACAGCTCCGATTTCTATTTCCATTTTTGTGCTACAAATCATAAAATAGTGTTAGGCGTCGAGCAACGATTTCTTTCAGAGTGAAATTCTGGCCCGTCGACTTTTCTAAACTACCAACAAATCTTTACCTTTTTCAAACGTCAACGGATTCACCATCGCCACATTTTTCCATATATCATCCTCGTCCGGAAGGGTGACAGAAGTGAATAGACAAATTGGACTGTTACTCGTGACATAAAACAATAAAGTGGTAGTCCCGGGAGCGTTCCTTTCGGCGCGTTCCTGACTCATAAACTTGAATAGGTAATAAATCGGAAGCTGGGGCAGGTGGGAAGGATTAGGAAGGTCTGACGGATTGAGTTGGCGCATTTTTGACGTGCGGTGGATATAGAGTGTAGCAAAAATAGTGGTGAACTGGTGATCCGATTAAAGGCCGTTTGAGTGCCTACCTATTTTCAAAGTATAATGAGATTTTATAAAATCTCAAATACCACTCAATATCTTGTGGTAATACATTTTTGAAAGATACAAATATTATTTTGATCAATCATATTATTATGTTTATTCCAATTAGCAAAGTCCAAAGTATTTGATTTTGCGAATGATATACAAAAATGTCATGCAAGGTGGAAATATCATCTACTGAACGTGCATAATATTAATAATAATTAATTATCATTGGCGTGCTAATATTATCTATCATAATATGCGAGGGTAATATTGACTTGAAAATAAAAGGAAATTGAATGCCAAATTGTTTGCGCCTAAAAGAAAATGTTATTGAAAATGGCACAAGCCTATAAATTTTTATTATCATGTTCATAACAGACCTGACATGCAGTGAATGGGAATGAATCAGCAACTAAGTTTGTGAGTAAATAGGGAGCAAATTGCTAGTTTCCGCGCGCTCAAAAAGCAATCAAGTTTTCAAGCTGCACTTGTTTATTAAATGCGATAGTCATTTGGTTCGATAACTTACAGCAAGTTTTATTTTAAAATGGAGACCAGACTGAGGATTTCTCAAAGGATTGCTGCTGCACAGCTCTATGGGGACTACTTTCTAAAAAAGGTAAGATTCTAAGTATTGACACCGTTGTAGTCCGTAGACTAGCAACAGTAGCTAAATACCATCGTTTGATTGTTATCGATACGGCAGAAAAACTAAGTAAAAAGAGCTAAAAATTAAAATCGATGGATAATTAAGCTTTAACTTAAATCAAAAAGAAAAATAGTATGCAGAAAAAAATTGCACATAGGTACATAATGTTATTGTTCGAATACTCTTTTTATTGCCTTTGTCCATTACATTATGTTTAATTTATTGTTCGAATACTCTTTTTATTGCCTTTGTCCATTACATTATGTTTGATCATAATTGGTTCGAAGTTTTGTTCGAATTTGAGTTCAAGACTACAAGGTGGCCCATTCGAATCGGTCAGTATGGAAAAGTCTGAAACTATAAGGCATACGAAGATTTGTTCTTAGGAACTATGTCACCGATTTTGATAAAAAGAAAAACTGCATTCATACATTTGAAAAAAAAAACTGTACCCAGCTAGGGAATCGAACCCGGTTGTTTTGAAAAAAAAACTTACACTATTTTTATTTAGATATCTTTTGTGTAACGTATGCGGAATGAAATCTAGACAAAGTTAAATGTAATATTAAATAAATAATAACATTATTATTTTCTTAAACATTCACATTTCTTAATACCAATTTTAACAAGGATTTATGCAAGATAAAAATTATTTGAATCCAAAGTGTATAACTCCAGTTTTACGGTAATTTATCCATTGATGTCGAAAAAACAGATGTTAGCATTTTTCTTGCCTCTAATTTTATATTCTGTAGGAAATCTCTTTAAGCAAACATCCTTTGCTCATCATATTTCATATTCTTGTCCATTGGGCTATTGGTACTCTGAAAATAATAGTTACTATGCTAAAAATGTATAATTAAAGTTACCTATAACTCGTTCAACGTGACATCCGTTTCTGCAAAAGCGGTGTTTTTTTACACTTTTTGACCAAATGACGAAATCACATTTTCATAGTTGTTTATTTTTATTTTCGGTGGTGGTAGGCTTGCTTTTTGTTAAAGTTTTGTGATGCTCATGCCTTAAGGAATTTTTAAAACAATTTTTTTTGTTGTATTTAGAAGTCCTTTTGAGCTTTCTGTTCGATTTTGTGATTAGGTCTAACGTAATTTCCTTTATTCGAGTTCTCTCAGAAAAGTGGCTGTAGCTAAAATATTATATTACTCTAGGGTTACTACTAGTATTATTTTTCGGAAAGAAAAAGAACACAAAATTATTATAAAACAGTGTTTCAAATCTTGGCATCTTCCAAAAATTCACAATAATCGTCGATTTTGGCCTTAGCAAATGTGTCCTGTGGAAAATACATGCAGTTTTGCGACATTCTTCTACTTGATTGGCCATAATTTCTAAAGAAAGATGCCAAAACACATAAAAGTTTCCAAATTAATTAACAAATGTATACAAATTAATTTAGCATTGAGATACAATTTTAATTGAATATTGTTATTTTTTTTTATTTGTTCAAAATCTGTCCAAATTTCACTCCGCATATGTTAGGTCTTAAGCTGTAAATGTCTCTAAGAAACATGATGTCTAAAATGAAAGGAATTCATTGTTTTCATATACTTAAATTTATTTTACTAGGTGTTTGTTGTGTAAATCTTAAGAATTTTTTTTTGTTTTTATATTTATCAACGTAGTTTTCATTATTTTTAAAATCGATGACATGGTTCCTAAGAACAAATATTCGTATGTCTTATAGTTTCAGACTTTCCCATACTGACCGATTTGAATGGGCCACCCGGTATACCACATAATTTTTTTCTTCTAATCGAACTCTCTTAAGTAATTTAAACGATCCGATTCCTCAAAAATTCTCATCATCGAATAATATGGTTCAACAGATATTTTCATAAAAAAAATGATGCAGCAGCAGGAACTCTTCAAAAACTATGGATGACGGGATTTCAATTGATATTCAATGAACTTGATGTAAATTTTGATTGCCTATCAGCCACCGTCAGAAACACCGGACGGCTCCAAAGTTTACCAAGCTAGATGTCTATGTTGAACTGGGTTCCTGCATATGACATTGTCTTTTAGTGTAGGTGGGTTTGGCTTCTATTTCAGTTTATGCCCGTGTTCAGTTACTGTACGAGCCAGAGTTCGTTTTGGAGTATTATGTCGAAATGAGGTAGGTTGTAATGAAAATGAAATGTTACGTCTGCATAGATGAAGAATGAAATCAAGGAGGCTTAGTTTTTTATCATCTATTGTGAGCATGAAATTGGGCTAGTAAAATAGCAATATTATAAAAAAGACAGTATGATACAATTAGTTACATTAATGATACGTGTATTTATACAGGGTGGAACGGAACGACGATCCTTCCCGCTACCGACCGAGTCTAACAACCATTACGATGAACTTTCAGTATAGTACCAACATTATAGTTTATCGTAATGGTTGGTAGACTCGGTCGGTAGAATAGATCGTCGTTCCGTTCCAACCTGTATAATCTGTGATAAAAAATGTTGTTCTAGAGTAACTACAAAGGAGAAAACAGTCAATACTAAAATGAGAAATGAGAATGTCGAATGGGGAATTTATGAGGATGTATACCAAGATGCCAATTACTAACGCTCAGTCGCGAATGAAGCGCAACGATATTTAATTTTGTCGTACCAACAGTAAAGAGTGTATAACAGAAAATAAAACTACGATACGTACATTGGCGATTGGCAACTTGGCTTCGCAGTCAGTTCTGTTCAGCTTTTTTTACCTAATTGAGACATACCTTTACATAGATATTTTTTTTTCTTTAATTATCTATGTAAAGGTATGTCTTTAATGGGTACAATCTATTTTACATTAGGCGGGCTGGTCAACATTGTGTTACAGGACAACTTTTATAATAGCTTTCCAATAGGCCAACCTATCTCTAAAACACGAAGATCCGTCCATTTTGAGCCAATTTTCCGCTGCGTTACAGTCCGCACGAACAGACCGCTTTAAGCCAATTGCAGCCCATGGCAATATGCGTGTAAATTGAAAACGGCTTTATTTGTGCGGCTGTGGACTGCAGGCCTACTGCGAACGTAGAATTTAAGAAATTTCGAACAACCGTCTCTGTTACACTAATGACACATTTGTTGGAGTGACCGGTACAAATGCATGAACTACACGAATTTCGAATTTCGCGGTCAGCTGGGTGAATATTCAACTCGGTGTTTTAACGGCGTTTTTGTTTCGTCATTGTTGTCACTGCACAAATATTGTTACAAGAGATGTACCTTAGAGTATTGTTTTAATGTAAACGTGATTCAGTAGGTAAGGTGAAAGTACTAGTTACCTGACGCTGTACCAATACTCGTCATCGTAGCTAGAGTTGCCATCAATAAGCAAAATCAACTATTAGGGCATTTACACGATGATAAATGTATGTGCTTTTAATGCTTCATGTCCCAACTTTGAAATAATTAGCTTTTATCAAAATTATTTGCATAATTTTAAGACAGGCTGACATTTATTAGGACTGAGTATTAATATTTTCAACGTCCCAGTATGTGACATTCAAACTTGTACTGAGGTGCCATCTACTGGGACTGCCAGCAAATGCACCTGTCACTTACTCCGACAATGGAGTTCACTAAGAAAATTTGCAATTTTGAAACATTTTGATATCACCCTATAAAATAAATACTATTTAACAAAACTTACAAACTCCTCTCCCAAAACACATGACAACACTTTATGTAGATATTTATACATAATATATGAGCAGAATATCGTGATTTAAATAAATATTTTCTGTTAACATGTTACGCACTGGTACTTTCATCTTACGTGTACCAAGTTAAGTCAAAATTAATGTTGTTACTAGTCGTCCTGCCGTCATGGCTATAAGCGCGGGACGACAATGATAAATCCGGGCAGTTAAAACGCTACTAGGAAAATCTGTCAGCCATTATTTTTCTAAAAATACAAGAGAATCTCTTTACGTGTCTATGTTTTGATGGTTTCCGTAGCTTCAGTGATCCTGCTTACGAAACTGAAGGATCCAGATTCAAATATCGATTAGGGTTATTTACTGTAACTTATTATTTTTTTGTTTTTTTTTTTTTGTGTTGGTTATTATTTAATTATTCTATTTCAAATCTTACAGGTAAATTAACCAAAGCTGGCACGAATGGATCGAGTAAGTTACAGGAAGTATCTATGAGTGGATGTCAAAATGACAGTAGGGGAGAGTGGGTAGGATTCGTACAGCGGGAGCATTCGTACAGTGGTCATATTTCCGCTATCCGACACGCGAACATTTTCAAATTTTTATGTATAACGGCCACTAATATGCATAACTTACCACCGAGAAGGGATGAAAATATGTCAGCTAGTTTCTTCAAAAAAAAATGGTTGTACTTTTTCTTCTACGAGGCATAGAATAAAAAGTGTACGGATCCTCCCCACTTTCCCCTAAATACAGGTAGGTACAGCAAGTTGCCTATCGCTAACGTTTAATCGTCAATCGTAAGCGAAAGGCAGCTAACTGTCTTTGTCGCACTAATATAAAAGAGTGACAGAGAGGGAAACCTACGATACGCTACTAAGCGCTAGCGATTGGCAACTTGGCTAAGCATCCAGCAGTGTTATTCACTAAGGAAACCGCCTTGCTGTCAGCGCTGTGTCAGTGCTGCGGCAGCGTCGAGCCTAAAAATGGTATTCACTAATGTACTTTAAACGACACTAGTGCTCGGCGACGAATGCGGCGTGAGCTGGAACTACATTGCGTCGAAAGTTTGACGTTTAATGTATGAACTTCGTATTCTCTAACGAAAAACAGCGACGAACTCGCCCACAACCTCGCTCACAGCCTCGATTCCTAATGTCAAATCAAACAGCTAGGATTTTAGACAAGGCTGTCTCGACATCGAGCTCGTTGACGAATGCAGCGTCGAATGTGTCAATAAGAGAATAGCATAGCTGGGCTGCCTACACGATGATATGAGTAGAGCTATTCATTCCATTCGTGCCAGTTTTGGCTAATCAACTAGGGACCTTACTTGATTTGTATAATAATGTATGTGACTGATAAGTATTATATGTATAACAGTGAAAATAATATGTACCTACGTTGCGCAATGAAAATCGTTTTCATATCAATATAATTCACACACGTGTGTGGATACTGTGGGGGAAGTAAAGTATAACTGGAAATGTCTGTATTGTACCGGTGTCCCAAAAACGACGCAATATTTAAATCAAATGATTTTATTTTATCAATTTATATATATTTGTTTTTTTTTTTCTTTTTTTTTTTCAGATAATCGTTTTGTTTATGTACCGATGTAACGTAATTTTTACGTAGCTATACAAAACTTAAACAATAATATAAAATTACATCTAATTGCAAAAAAAAAACTAAATACAATAAAAAACTACAATAAATCTTATAAAACTACCTTAAACTAAAGGTCTGAACTAAATTTACAGATATCCCCAATGCCACTCCCATTTGGTAAAGTGCCCATAAGGCTGGCTGCGTTACCTCGCTGAATGGCAATGCCTATACGTTGAGCGAGGAACGAGCCAGCCCTAGGGTCGCCGGATCGGATGAGCAACGACCTCA
This sequence comes from Thaumatotibia leucotreta, assembly GCA_025490895.1. Lineage (NCBI taxonomy): Eukaryota > Metazoa > Arthropoda > Insecta > Lepidoptera > Tortricidae > Thaumatotibia > Thaumatotibia leucotreta. The sequence goes on from JALPQI010019002.1 coordinate 26,779, forward strand.
GTATTTATCCTTATATTTTTATCCCTGATACATAAAGTACACAGATAGCACATTTCCCTACAGCCCTGGTCTTTTGGACGCAAAACGGAGTAGACCCCATTTTCTGTCAGTTTTCCTATCATTTCAGAGAATCGCAATTATTTCGATTAAACTATAATTGGTATAGGTACTTTTATCGGGTTATTTATAGTAAAGGTTCTATGTCAGCAAGTTCGCAACCACCACTTTATGATGAAAAAAAATCATGGAAAATTTTAACAAAAGAGTGTATAGGTTCTCTCCCTCAGCAAAACCTTGTTAAGCCCTACTTTTTTCTTTACACAAATAAATAAGTCGTTTTTCATTGATTTCAAATATTGAGACATCTTTAGCTGTAGGTATATTTTTAAAATATAGTAACATGCATGTTGTTGCCTTCTACCAGTCATGGGTAATTCCAAATAATTATGATAAGTATTATTCAAATAACAGAATGTTAACGGATTAAATACGCTAACATTATTTTAATAGCCCAACCAAAATATTTAAGTGGGTATCATTTTTAAATAAAAACTGTTCGCTTT
>JALPQI010019003.1:0-26656 GCA_025490895.1 Thaumatotibia leucotreta
TGTACTTACACAAGTACCCATTCCTAAGCACTCTTTCTAATAAATCAGGACTTAAGAGGATAAAATTAATCAAAATCGAACTTTAAATAAGTTCACACAGTCGACCGCTATAGTTGAATAAATTATTGACTTATTTGTATAAAATGCAAATGTGTAAACACGAGGCATCGACCGTACAAAACAAAATGGCGGACTTGATCCGTGCACATGGGACTAATATTTGCATTTTTTACAAAATAAGATTAGTTCATCATGCCACAGTTCAAGAGAGTTATTTTATAGATACATTTACAAGAGATCGCATTACATAGTTCTGTTAAGGTGCGGTTAAACTAAAAGAGCATTCGCTGTTCTAACCTCCCACTCTACGAAATTCAATCGGTACACAAAACGTGATTGGTTGATTTCGTAGAACGGGCGCTAGAACAGCGAATGCTCTTTTGGTTTAAACGCACCTTTACATTTTCGCGGTGATTAACCCTTAAATGCATGACCTTGACAAAGATTTATTCAAATTTGAATTCTGATGGGTTGTCAATAGAGTCGAGAATAGATGATGCATATATACATCACTATGCATTTAAGGGTTAAATCTCGGCTGTATGTCAAGTCAATGTGACGATATTAAAATTTGAAGCTGATAAAAGTGTAACATAGAAGCTCGCAATATTGGGGCAGCGAAATGACACCCTCTCGTAGCTCGTGGACACCTACAGACTATAGCAACACTCCACAAAACAGCCAGCTTGTTCTTGGGTACGCTAGCAAATCGCAAGTGTGCACACACCCTAACCCGGCTGGCGGGTACTTGTCGGCACCTGTAATAGAATAGACAAGCGGGCACTCACCCCTGCATGATGTTGGGCCCGGCCATGGGCATGTTGATGGGCGGGCCGCCCATCTGGCCGTTGTGGCCCTGGATCATGTTGAGCGGCGCGGCGGGCGGCCCCCACTGGCCGGCGGCGGGCGACTCCCCGGGCGCTCCGCCCAGGGACATGGCGCCGCCGGACCCCAGCTTGCCGGACCCGTCGCGCGGCTCTGCGCGCTTTATCTCCACCTAGGGAAACACCCACAATTAGAACATATTGCGAAAGTACAATAGTACATTGTGCATCAAGGGAGGTAAGCACGGAATTACTAACGAGAGTGTTAGAAGCCCGACGCCGTTAGGCGGAGGGCTTTTATGACTCGAGTTAGTATTCCGCTTATCGACTGTGATGCATACAATGTTTTTCATCACACTTGCCGTCAAAAAAATAAGTTTTAAGACATAATATTATTAAATGACGTACTGACATTTCCATTACTCCCTAGGGAATTTCACTTTTCTATTACTCCCGCTACGCGCGCAAGCAATGGCGCGCTTAGACAGCAAGTGTGATGAAAATCAAATTATTTTCTAACTAAATATTTTGATTTGTACTTTTAACCCTTAGGTGCATACAGTATCATAAATGATACGACCGAAATGACACATGTCATAATAAGTAATCAATTGCGACTGACACACTGAGCAACAGAGTTCTAATTGGCATCGATTGTTTACATAAGTCATTTCAGAATTAAAATGTGTGATACCATATGCACCTAAGGGTTAATTTTTCTCCAGTAGTCACACTACTTAATTACTCAGAGAATGGTCAAAGACGCCTAGCCTTGTAAGGGATTGCATATACCCGAGAAATTTGACCGGTGGTTGCTAAGACCGAGTGGCCGAGGGGTACAGGCATCAGCCGCGAAAGCTTAGTACGTGAGTTCGATCCCCACCGCGGACATAGGTGATCTTGGTCGTTTTTCTTTGGTATATGACATCTAATATTTATAACCCACAATTAGATTTGGATAGAAGAAACAAGTTCATTCATTTGTATGGCGGCCGAGCGTGTCAGATTTTGTACTGAAGTTGTTACTTGCCATTTATTTTAAGTATGTCTCAGGCCCTTGAGTATTCATATTTTTTTGTGTTGTTGCAATTAATATTACTTAAGGAGGCATTATTAAATGTTTTTGTTCACTTCAACTTCAAAATTTGACGCCCGAAAGCTGCAAGCTGCGATTAAAGACGGACAACTCAATGGATTTCACTGAGTTCATTTGACACGCTAAGTAGATACGTTTGCTTGATCTATGGTATATATGACATCTGTGGAAACACCGGTCGTCACTGCACTGCTCGACCCAAGCCTCTGACTATTACAGAGTCTAGGGCCTAATTAAACGTCGAACGGAGCGTTCGACGAAGTGTCTATGTTAAATACCCTGACCAGAGTGCACGCCGTCAAAATCCCTTGGACGCGCAGCCCCACGCTTTCAGCTCGGGCACGGACGCGCGAATTGCGGCTCAGCAAGCGTTTTTCCTAATCATTGCGGGTGTTCCCAACTAACCAATGCACGTTGCGCGTGGCGACCGCGCAATGAACAGAGAAAAGACTTACCGCGCCGCAATTCGTTCTTCCCTATGGCCAAGCCGTTACACTTAGGGTGAAGACACATATATCAGCGTGCGTACGCATTTTGTCTAATGAAATTAGTCGTTTAGTATGAAACTTGGAAGCATGCGTACGCGTGCGGAAAGCTGGACGCGGTCCCATGATAAACTGACATTTTCTATAGACAATGCGTACGCATGCTGATAAATGTGCCTTCACCCTTAAGTGTCGTTGTCGATTGTCCAGCGACGCGTGCGACGGGACTTGCAAAACAAATTGGACGGCGTGCACTGAGGCCACGTGTTTATACATACACTTGTGTTTGTTTAACATGAACGCCCCAACGCGCGTCCCGCTCAACCATATACTAGCTTGCAAGCACATTAGGAAGCATAGCACCGAGCCATCAACCGGAGTTAAATCATTTCATAAAATGGGTTTTATGGGAAATTTCATAGTAATTATGTTCGCTAATGTTGATCGGCCTGTGTAATGTGGTACCCGCCCTTAGGTACAATATTATGGCAAATACGCTTCTGAACAACCTAGCGAAAAACAAATATATGTAATCAACACTTCGCACCTACGTTTTTAAATAGAAACTAAAAAAGTAAGAACTAATTGTTCCGTTCTCTAAAATGATACATAAACGAGTAATTTTCCGATACAAAACTGTACATCTTAAGACACAGGTGAACAAACCTATAAATGACGCCACAAGCCAACGGTACACTCTTTATTTTTGAACGATAAATGCATTGTAATGCGCCTAAAATAAAAGTCTAGCACCTTATCCTTAGTTTTTTATTTGACTACATAGTACATATTGATCAGACGGAACCGTCGCATAATATTATTAGAAGATGTTTGAAAAACATTTCCGAAGAGTGTCCGTTGTCACGTCTCTCAGTCATGGACTCGACAAAAAGGAGCAAAGTTTTGGGGCAATGAACTTTCAGCTGTTACTGAGTCAGTTCTAGTAGACAATAGTGACTTTCGCTTGTATCTATTGCTTAAAATTTACTGCCACTGCAGTTATCACTTTCCATCTTCGCGAATATGAAAGTAAACTAGTGCTAATGAGATATTATGACCGGTCATTAGCATTACACGGGCCACTTGTATAGGAATGAAGACAGACTATTACTAGCAAGTGCAAGTCTGAAAACCGCGACTTGCTACAAATGGCTTTGTCATGGCTTTAGCGACTATTGCGGGTTAAAAAATTCCATACAGCTCAAAAAATATTTGATTTGACATTCATAACTAATGATTTTATTGTGAAGTAGTTAGGTACTTCAAAAAAGTTTTTGAACCCCTGTCCTGTGATTCTGATAATGTTTACTGTGTAAGTATTCGGTAGACATGTGTATGCTACGCTACGAGGCATCGCATGTCACATAATCATTGCTTAGATATTGCTATTTGTTTTAGGCTTATCAATCCGGACACGAACTAATTTTCTGTTTTACTGGTGAATGGATATTCAACTTCTACTGAAACAACTAAAATTACTGTATTCTGAGCAAATAGACACTTTGAATCTTTCACCCTTAAAATCAGTCTGATAGCATTATAATTTACAAAACTGTTTTTTTGTCCCCTCTCCATGGTGGACCATGTAGAGTGTGTAGCATAATTTATTCTACGAAACTATGCTACCTATATGTATTGTATACTCTCTCTCACTCTCCATACTTCTAGCTAACTTTTGACCCCTGTGTGACGTGACAGAATAAACAACAACAAAAATTGACTGATCCTTTCATACTTTTACAAATTTTAAGTGTGACAATTACCAGTCGATTTTTCACCCAATTTACACGACTCAATAGAAAATTATTATTTTAGCGGATACTTCAACAGTGATATAATTGCATAGTTGCATGTTCCTATATAATGAATCGATTAGTGTGCGCAATTCGGTACGTGATGTAAAAGCAATTATAATAACAGGTACACAGCAATTAATAAAGCGGTTCCGTCTGATTCGGCAAAACCCAACGTTAGGCATATCGGTAATTATAACCTTGATTCTCAAATGTTGAAATATAACCATTGCTGATTAACCGATTTGACGTGTAGAGTCAGCATAATAAAAAGTACCTTACGATTTTGATTTCGCCAATAAAATTTAAGTGATCGCAAAACTTGTCAATTAGACAAAAGAACAATAGAGCAGACACCATAAAAATAATATAGTCTGGCAAACAAGTTTGTCAGTAACTAGAAATCAGAAAAAATATATCCATAAATTTTTTTCGGGGTTGCAATATTAGCAAGAAGTAGCAATTATGAAGAAAAAATCACCAATCATCACCATAGGGGAGGGGGGGTCATCGGACAAATCACGTCTAAAATACACCAACATCGTATGACGTGATTAATGGACAAGCCCTTACTAGCAATCTGCCCCGGTACAATACTGATACTAAAATCTTCCTCTTGAGCATCTTAAAGGTAAGGTGCATCAAAATATGTTGCGTAGTTTTTAGTTTTACAGATATACCTAAGCTTTAGGGCCACACAGCAGCCAATAATGCCTAAACTCGACCAAACAATGCCTAAACTCGACCAAACAATCCCTAAACTCGACCAAACAATGCCTAAACTCGACTGGCTAAATGATCTAGACATTTATACGCCGATTGTGCGAACACCATTAACTGGCAGTAATTAAATGTACGTGAGAAAGCAGCATACATTAACGTCTAGACAATTTGGAGGCCGTGAATCGTTGGATTACTGCAATCATTCGCATTTCCTTATCAATTACTTTTACAATGGATTATTTTTTATTAAACCGCTTTGTTTGCGTAAATAAATAAACACTAAGTTCCGTGCTTACTATATAGTTTTTTTAGACAATTATTATCTGATGGCCTCTAAGCCTAAGGAACTGGAAGTCCCGGGTTCAAATCCTGATTAGGGCATCACATTATATATTTATGGCATCACATTATATATTTATCACAAAAATATTTGTCCATAAGTGCACCATAGATACAAGTATGGAAAAAAAGGTCCAGTATTCTTTATAATTTCAAAAAAGGTTATCTCTTTGCCCGACTATATCTATCCATTTAATATAATACATATTAATATATCGTCGAGATTGTCCCGAGATATTTATTATTATTATTAAATATATTTAAAACACTACATAGTATAAAATAAAGTCACTTTTTCTGTCCCTATGTCCCTTTGTACACTTAATTTTTTAAAACTACGCAACGGATTTTGACGAGATTTTTTTTAATAGGTAGCGTAATTCAAGAGAAAGGTTTTTATGTAGGTATAGTACCCGTGCGCAGCCGGGGCGGGTCACTAGTTATTATATAATTAAAAAATATCTACGTATAAGTGACCGTTTTTGAGAAATAGTGTTTAAGTACGCACTCGCAACTATTTATTTTTCAAATGCTTTTAATAGAAATAAATTTTAATATAAATTACATGGCTTTTTTTTATGTAAAAAAATATAACTACTGTGTGTGTGTTTTTCGTGTCCAGAAAATCTTTCCCTTTACAGGATTACCTCCGAGCCACACTATATTTTAATTTAACCTCGGACATAGGTGATCTTGGTCGTTTTTCTTTGGTATATGACATCTAATATTTATAATTTAACTAGAGCAGTTTGAAACTTAAAGCCCACACGCTTATGGTAATAACCATTTAAAACTTCGCAGTGTGGAGGAAAAATTAAACGCACAACTCAAGAACTAAGCTAATAGCAAAAGTTTTAAGAGTACAGAGCTGTTAGGTTTATTTTGAGTATTGAAACTAAGCTTTTCTCGTAAATTACATTGAGATGTCGGCTGCGACGCACAATTAAGTCAATGCTGTTTGAAGTGTACAATCACCATCAGATATATTGGATCGGATACTGTGCTCAAACATATCTGAACATGCATGAACGCCGTGACAATAAGGAATGATTTGAGATGAGATGACCCTGGCCGCTCGGATATTTTTAAGTAGCTTTTTTCATAAACTCTGGTTTTAACCGATGTAAAACTAGCAACGAATTATTACATACAACTGTTATAACCAGAAGATTATTGTACCTAGAAGAATTTTATTTAAATAGTGTGGTATTTGTTTAAAAACTTTAGGTACAGAAAATGAGACATGTTTAGCAACTTTCAGACTGTTTCTTGTTACTCGATATATTATATTATTTCCATGTACGGTAAACTACAAAGAGATGTTTTCATTGGCCTTCACATTATCAGCCAAAATCAGTCCACAGCTGGACAGATTTTGGTCTCTCCTATTACGCATTAGGATGTAAATTCCCATAATCGACACGCTCGGTAAGCGGGTTGGTGATCGCACTAGTGTGTCCATTACGAGTTTGATGACGCTGATTTGTTGACGATACATAATATGACAAGAAGTTGAGAAAGCTTACTAGTACTCAGACCATTTTAACGAACCCTAACTCATTTGTTTTGCATTGTTTTATTTTATTACAGAGTTGCTAGCCTCCTTTCATTCTTATTATTAGATAACCTAGATACTGGCATACTGCATTAGTTACAACCTATACACCTATAAAGCATGTAACATTGTAGCTCGATCGGAAACCAGACTCGTTCGAATGATACACATAGCACATAGGATACTTGAATACTAAGAAATACCCTCGCAGGGATTCAAACCTGCTTCGCAGGCAGGGTTTGAGCTGCAGAAGTCATTATAAATATTTTGTTTCAAATCCATTACAGAAGTTAATCGTGTTCTAAAATTGCCCTCCAATACGAGATGGTGGAAAGTTCTAGAAGCCATTTGCCACGTGTGCTCCGTTGATCCCCGGGTTCGCAAGGGAAAGAAAAAATAATATCGAATCAGCTATTCTAAAATGACTGGCGCACAGTTTAACTATGTACACAAGAAAATTATTGACGACGCTATTTAATTATAAATAAATATCTTGGGACATCTTACACAAATCATCGTAGTCCCACGGTAAGCTCAATTAAGGCTTGTGTTGTGGGTACCAGACGACGATATATATAATAGATAGATACGTATAGATACTTAGATACATACACAGCCATGACCAAGGAACAAACATTTGTGATAAATAAATACACAAAGAAACCCCCAAGATTCGAACCCGGAACCTCCAGCTTCGTAGGCAGGGATACTACCAACTAGGCTACATAGGCTGTAAGAGGCTTAATTTGCTTAGGAGACACTGTTCCGTCAGCAAAAAAGTTTAACCCCCCTATTTATAAACGTCTCCTAACTTAGCTAACCGCTAAGTATTGTTTGTCCCTTACGCTTGCTAAGTTACGAGACATTTATTATCAAACCGCGATTAGAATGGGATTCGAAAGTACTGTTGACACGATAGTGTATAAGTCAATCAAGGATATATTTATAGCTTTTTTCATATATTCATAGTTTAAGTGCAGAGACTTACAGACAATAGATTAATTATCACTCACTACATATCTTTTCTTAGTAAATGTTGTGTCATTTGTTGTGTCAACAGTACTTTCAAATTCCTTTCTGATTCCGGTTTGATAATATAAATAAGGGGGTAAGTACCTCTGTTCTAGAGTTTAACAATTACATAGATAGTAGAATAAATACCTGTTTCCCGTTGAGGTTGATGAAGTGCTCCTGGGTGACCCTCTCAACGGACATCTCCTCCTCGAACGACAGGAATCCGAAGCCTATAACAATTTAAATAACTTTAACAATTGCCTCAACTTAACCGTTTCAGTGCCGATGACACGCCAGGCGTGTCATGAATGTTTTTAACGAATGGCGTATGACACGATAGGCGTGTCATCATATTCTATGGCGTTAGTTAAGGCACGCTTGACGTGTCGTGAAAAAAATGTTCGCCGCCATAGATAAAAGTTTTTGAAAATAGAACACGCAACGAAACGGTTAATTTTGCTCGAGACTGTTTAGTGCAGTGATAGCAAATATAAAGCCTTTATCCTTACTTGTCTAATCCAGTAAGCAATTTTCTACCCTCTCAAAGTGCAAATTTCCTGCCGTAAACAGCTGTGAACTTGATTATATTATAATAAAGCATTTCCAATTCTACATGCTACAATAAAGAAGTGACTTAAATATTGCCGCCCCCCCAGTCTCGAAATTCAATTCACAACAATTCTGGCGGTTTTAGAGAAGAAGTATAATTACTGATTGGAGATTAATGTACAGATTCATTAGTTAAGAAAAGTAAGGATGAATAAGGCTGTAATTGTCGCAAACTTTTTAGACTTTCAAGTTCACAGGAACATAAAGCATATGCAATTTGCGTGACGCTGTCCCACAAACATCTGAACGTACCGACGGCGATGGATGCCGCGGCACTGCCTGGATGTGGATATTTGACTGGCCAATATGTTTAATTAAGATTACGTTACCTCTGGACTTTTCCTACTCATACATGATGACTCCCACCTTCCCAGAGAACCTTCCGAATATCCCTAACGCTAAAGGGCATTAAGGGTAGATTAAGCTACCTCTGGCGCTTCTCCTGGTCCTAGCATGATGACTCCCACCTTCCTGTAGCGTTCGAAGAACACGCACAACTATCCCTAATGCTAAAGGGCATTAAGAGTAGATAAAGTTTCCTCTAGACTTCTCCTGGTCGTACATGATGACTTGATGACACCCATATTCGCGTAACGGCCGAAACATACGCACAAGCCTTGTTGATCCTTAGAGAAATACCTCAACCGATAATTGCTAAAGATAAATTTACCTCTGGACTTCTTCTTCTCCTGGTCGTACATGATGACGACCTCCATGACCTTGCCGTAGCGGCCGAAGAACACCCGCAGGTCGGTCTCGGTGATGTTGGAGGGCAGGCCTCCGAGGAACACCTTCGGGTAGCCGCCTCCGCGCTTGGGCTTCTGCAGCGTGCGCGGGTTGCACGGCTTCGGGTCGATGGTCCTGTTGACCACATTCAGGTAAGGAGACATTCATTTATTACCTAAGACGATTTAAGGGGAGGGGGTGGTTATGCCTTATTTTTTCTTACAAGAGGGTAGGGATTTGATAGTTCTTACGTAATATCACAAATGTATGATTTTAAGATCAATTATTAAAACTTTAAAAACACAGTTTATTACTACCAAACAATAAAAAATATTTGCATCTCCGTAAGTACAAATAAACTAGAATTATTAAAACTATTGAGTGCCATCGAGGCTTAAACACGACTATTCCTTATTTAAAGGGTTCGTTTAACACATTTACCGCCAGCGACGCTCATGTACGATTGTACGTTTACCTTCGTTATACATACAAGTTAGTTCGTAGAACACGTCCCCTGGCAGTAAAAGCGTTAATCTTTCTTAATATTATAATTGCGAAAGTGTCTATATGCCTAAACTACTGAAAAAGATTTACGAACTTTGGTGTGATGCTTCCTGCCCACGCCCCAGACTCTATTTGAATCCTGATTATTATAAACAAATGTTCAAATAATGTACATAATTTGTAAGTCATTAAAAAAAAAGTACGTTAAAGGTTTTGGAGATTTTGAACAAAATTAGTGGCGTGGGCAGAAAGTATGGTCCCTAGCCGCTCCACCTAAAATAGCGCAGTAGGACTGTTGATTGTTATTTTTATAGTGTTAAATAATTGTACGAAAATTGTTCGTCCTGAATATAAGCAACCATTATCATAACATAATCCAATATCGTAAAGGATTATGTTATGAAAATCCGGAATTGTACAATTACGGCTAATGAATAATTAGGAAGAAAGTTTTTCGGGCTAACGGAGAGGATCCGAATTTATTTTGTTAATTAAATGAATTAAAATCAAATATTTATATTTTATTTCGTACACCTATTTACGTATTATGTTGTTTGTTTTCAAAGCGAACAATATTCGTAAAATTATTCTATAAAATCTTAAATCGGCCTTGCTTTGTCGCACAAAAAAAGATTTTGTGCGACAAATTGAGTCGTTTCGAACAATTTGAGTTGTTTCAAATTGAGTCTGTGGCGTGGGCAGGAAGCATCACACGAACTTTGGTATGAAATTAATTAGTTCGAGAAAGCTACGGGATAGGTTCGTTTCTATCCCGGACAAATGTATCATTTTTCGGGACACCGTTAGCTGAAATCTAATCTAGATATATTTTCTCTTTTTTTTATTAGCATAGATTTATCATAACACCCATTGAAACATTAATGGGCTGACCACGGAGACTAATTTGTCGAAAAGGTGGCGTAGCAAAAGTAATTTGCTTCGCTTGAACATCGGAATTTATGATTATGATTGATTTATTTTATCAAATGTCGTCTAAGCAATCTTTGTAGGTATACGTCTTTAGTCCATAAAACTAGCCTCACTTGATCTCACCTAACCAAAGTAAAAATATCAATTATTCATATTACACGTCGAAAAAATCCCAACTAAATAATTCTTGAAGATTACTATAATACCACGTTGTGTTGCATCGAAACTTCGCACAGTGTGAAATATTTCTTCAGTTTTGATGACCACATTTTCTTGGCTTTAACGATTGCAACATTTTATAAGAAAACCAATACAAAAACTCCCAGTCGTTTATCGTATTTAGTTTCTGAGAAAAAAAATGTTAAAGATTACATTTATGACGTCATCAAAACACGTTTGTATTTTTATTTCCTCTAAATGCAAAAATAATGCGCTAATATTTTTTCTGTGTTTTGAAAGAACAATATTGAATCACATAAAAAAAATACAGGACTGTATAATTGATTATTTTGATGATCTTACGTCTTTTTGCTTTTTTTTATAAAATCTATTTTTTTAATGATTTATTGACGGTCGCATTTTATTTTAGAGCTAAAAGACGTATGAGTAGTGTACCTATTCTGTACCAAATTTTCACAATTTTATCATGTCGGACCTAGGACTTATAGCGTTTCTATGGTTCTGGCTCATTTCTATGTTAATAGGGTTGTCACAATCTGAAAACTGGCTATTATTATGTCGGCCCATGGCTTAGTGTAGTAGTTGCTAGTCTGTTCCAATAAGTGGACGCAAGCTACATGTGTCCTATCGCTCAGTTGCTTACGTCCTTTTTACTAACTATTTTTTTGCGAAAACTCAAAAATCTGAAAACAATATTTATTGTATTAAGAATATTTATCAAATCTTCAGAAGAGTCCGCTGCCGTTAAAAGCATTTTTGGTAAAGCTGAAACGGAGACGCTTCGCTCGCCCAAGGATTTTTATGTCTATCTTCTTCATAATAAAGACGTTCGTCAACTGCGAGAGCCAAGTTCTCGTCTTCATTAATTTTGGGTATTACTGAAGCATGTGGTTCAGAAGGCTTTAAAACTGTCATTTTATCCGGTAAAGTAGTCGTATTTGTTTATAACGTCGGTCTTTGAGAGACCAATCCGAAACATAAGAAACCGAAGAATCGAGAGCACGCCGAAAAAGACCTGAATTGTAGTCTTCCTGTCTACCTTTCGAGAGTGGTGCTCCCGATCATACTGCCAACATTTATTACGGGATTCGCCGGCTTGCTCGGACAGCATTGCTATTGGCAAAGGATTCATCTCAATGATTTGCCAACCGTGCATTAGAATTGTGTGCATTGTGACTCACATAAAATATACCAGTCATATGCCTTTACATAGTTTTCAGCCACAGATGTACAAAATACATGGAAAGCGTTAGCGACATAGCTGCTACTAAAATGGTGTGAAAATCGTCGACAAGCCACTGCTCTATACCGAGTATTCCGGCAAAAATCTTACGATTTTTTTCTGAAAATGCTGCCGATGAAAATGAGCAGTATTTCCGTCATTAGTGGTGCCTGAATTTTGTCTAAGAACTTAAAACGACGTAAAACTTAACTAATGCATGTTAACTCATGTGAATTGCGATAGACGCAACCGAATAGCTAAATGCTTATTACGACTGAAATAGAAAAGTCTAATTAAATGGTACCTAAGTACTATGCCTCTGTGACCAACGACCAATAAGCGGACTCATCTTCATAGCTACCAGAGAATAAATAAATGAAGGGTCACCGGAAAGGACATGTCTAGTCAATTCAAATTACAGAAGGAAAAACCACCTTACATTTGACAGAATAAGGTGTGAATTAACCCTGATTTTTTTAAGCACTGGACATGTTTTTTTCCGTGGACCCTTCAAAAAGCTAACAGTATTTAAAATATTAATAAAATAAATAAGGGATTGTGCATAAATCACGCGAGGTCCTATAGGGGGGGAGGGGGTCCAAGGAAAAATCACGAAAAATCACAGTAGGTTTACAAGGAGACTTCACGTGTATTTTTCGACGATGAACAAACTAAGAAAAAATATTGAGTGGGATGAAAAACTATCGAAAGCCTGCAGAGCATGATGGTAAGATCTATGCTCCATTTTTGCTCCGCCAGTCACTTGGTATTACAACGACTCTTGAGGGCTTCAGAAACCTGCCATTTGACATGTATTGTCCAAGCCTCAAGGACCAAAGGCCAGTACTGGGAGACTGTGCGCGGACTGTGGCATGTATTTATGCGCAAAAAAAAAAGTGCGATTGCACAGAGCCGTGCACAAGAGGCTCACTAGAGTAGAAGTAGTTCGACCAACGTGAATCCTAGAACCCAAAAGGAGGTCCTTTGCGTGATCCGGGAAAACAATGACGCCGAGTGGCAAGATGAAGATGATGTCGAAGGAGTTTCGCCCGCTACATGCATGCTGGTAAAAGTGTGCCCTGTTGTGGCGAATGTAACTAACCAGGATAATCCCTGGACCGACGAATAGTTAACAAATAAACCTTATGATTTTTAACGTATTACAAGTTATTTTCTACCTGTCCTTCAAGTAGCACATATAGTACCTACTAGAAATTACATTACACTCACGTTAAATAGGTACATATTGTAATTGACATTCACGACGGAATTTCGCGAAATTAAAAGAATTTTTAAAATTTTGGGTCAAACATCACTTAGGGTCAAAAAGTAGCCGAAAAAACCTCGCATGATTTATGCATGAGCCCTAACACTTCGCAAATAAACTTGTAATCGTGTACATTTGAAAAGTGACAACCCTGACTTGATTATTTTAAAATTCATATCTCGCGTTTCCTGCAATATTTGCATTTGATTTTTTTTTCACGAGTAGAGCATTTTATATACTATTCGTTAATTTTAAAATAAAATGCGACCACTTAGGGATTATCGAGGAAAAAAATGTTTTTTAATTGTAAGAAAATTGGCGACACCCTCCTTTAGAATCATCAATTTTAATTTTTGATAAATGATATCGGTGTATTAAAATTACCTTAATATAAACACGTAAAAATGATTTTAAAAAATAGGCATTAAATGCGAGTAAATTCAGTTTTCAGGTTTCTATGGACTTCTATGGATGTTTATTTCTTTTTTGAAAATATCCAAAACTATGATACATAGACCCATGGGAGTTTCAATGTTCTCTATTATTTGACATGGCAGATAAATTAAACAAACAATCACACTTTCGCAAAATTGAGGAAAAATTCCACACTGTGCTTCGCAGTGAGGAAGTCGTTTTATTATCAGTTCATTGTAAAAAATTACGACCGAAATCGTCGTTTTCGAAGACTATGTACCATTAGGATGCAGGACAGTATCAGGAAGATGATCCAACCACTAAAACTCACAAAATGATATTTCGAGTAGATTTTCATTTTATTTACACTTTTGTGGGTCGTGTTTTATAAACTACGTTAATTTACTCGGTATGGCCACAGGATTGCGTAATAACTGATAAAAAAATGTCAGCGTAAAATGTCCATGCGGATATTTTTGTCCCTTTGCCCGTATCAATATTTTAGACCACAAGGCCTAAGATTGAATTCCGAATCCCCAGCGGTTATCGGTTCCCTTATCTCTCCGGTGATAATTCGCGTCGTGTCCATTTTATTGGCCGCTTCGTAACGCCTCCGCGGATCTTTCATGCGGAAACATTCCTAAGTGTTTCGTACTACTATTTCTAACTGTCGAAATTGAAATCATGGGACAATCGGATACAAGTCGATCTATATTGAATTATTGATGACAACCGCTTAGAATTTTTTGTCCGTCTATCTGTGATCACTGGATAATGATGATCCAACAGAGAAATTGCAGGATATCGTAAATATAATGGAGTCACAGTTTGAGACATCCCAGCACCGCAGACTGTTTATTTATACAGTGCAATTAAGATAGCATTGTTACTAACTTCTCCTCGAGGTCATATCATTATCATTTATCAATGCTAAACATTTTTTCGCCACCTGAGCGGTGTATTGAAATCAATTATAAGTTCATGAGATGTTGCGGTTATTATTTCGTATTTACGTCTGTCAATTATTGCGTCACTGTTTTCCTAGAATCTTATCTTCAGTTTTTATCCCTGTTTTATTTCAGTAGGGGTTTTTTCGACGTGTAAAGGTGCGTTCAAACTAAAAGAGCATTCGCTGTTCTAACCTCCCACTCTACAAAATTCGATCGGTACACAAAACGTGATTGGTTGATATCGTAGGAAGGGCGCTAGAACAGCGAATGCTCTTTTGGTTTAAACGCACCTTAATATGAATAATTGATAATTTTACATTATTTCAAGAGATTTTTTCGAAATTAAACGCATAAGTAAATAATATGTGTCGATGTTACTCGATTCCACAGTGTATTCCCACTTAATGTCAAGAAAAGTCTTGTACAGAAGCGTTCCACAGGTAAAATTAATACAGTGAAGTTTAAAAATATGTATCGAAATAATCCTCTTATAAATATGTTACGGCGTTCTTATCACACAGAATTAACCTTTTGAACGCCGCTTGGGATGTCATCGGACGTGCCCGTGTCGCCGCCTATACTAAGTTATAACAAACTGTGTAGTGCTTGCCACATAACTTACGATGAAATATTTTATTGTTTATAGTTTACTGTGATTAACTTCGTTTTTTACCACCTTGTCATTAAATATTATATTATTATAATTAAATCACGTTTACAAATGTCTTTATTATGGTTTCGTCCCTTTTATTAATGGTTTGAATCTGTGAATTTTACCAGCTATGCAAATTTATTGATGGACGTTGCTACATCACTATTATTTCTCATTTCGTATCTGTGACGTCATGAGCGGTCTACTATTTCAGACATTGGCGAAGGCTTGATTGTTTTTTCGTTGATAAGTTGGCACTAGTAGGGAGAGAATTTATCGCATTAGAAACGTATCGAATTTGAAAATTTCAACGTTGTTTGGCTTAATAAATCATACAATTTTACAATTCTTTTGATAAATAAATATTGTAAGCTCAACATTATAGTAGTCA
Organism: Thaumatotibia leucotreta; assembly: GCA_025490895.1. Classification (NCBI taxonomy): domain Eukaryota; kingdom Metazoa; phylum Arthropoda; class Insecta; order Lepidoptera; family Tortricidae; genus Thaumatotibia; species Thaumatotibia leucotreta. Next base: position 15,735 of record JALPQI010019003.1, read on the forward strand.
AATTGTTTAAACTACTAAACAGTACCAATCTTATATATTTTGTTGACTGAACATAATTTTGAAATATCGAGTAATCCACATCACTAAAATTTTCTATTTTACATCTTTGACGTCATATGCGGTCTCATTTTTAAGACGATGGCGTAGTCTGTGTTAATTATTATAGCGGAATATAATGACTTGGTAGGGGTTACAGATGAACCACGATAACAGAGTCTTCCCTTATTTATCGATTCAAATATTCTACCATCTATAAAAAACAGACTTCACTGATAAACCCTGGTAGGTAGGCACTAATACAATTCAAATATATTTATTTCTAAGTTCAACTTTGAAAACTTCCAAGGACTCAAATATGTCAAAATGTCCAAGGGTCAAAACATCCATGGAATCAAAATGTCCAAAGAAAGAATGGTATCACAATGACAAGGATTAGGTACTCTATCATGTACTGCGAGGCCATCACGGCATGTCGTGTTGAGAGTCAAGTTTCCAGACACTGGACGTGCACCTAGAACTGCCGAAGGAGTATCTACATGGCAATTGCGTATGAAGCGAATGTATCAACACTTGGTGTGGCTACTTAAGTCATTGGGTAACTTGATTCAGGGACAGATTCTGGTTACGGCAGATTATTTTTATGACGGATTCGAAATCTTCATTTTCGTCCGCTCCTTCTAAAATTCAAAATAATTCTTCAGCGGACGATATTGTAGATGTGCTAGACAACTTACGTCATAATTTTATAAGAACATATCGAAGTGATCAAATAGGTTAGCTAAGTAAGGTCAATCGCATGCATAAATCTTACGTCGTAAATCTAAATATCGAATGAGAAAGTCGACGTAGATATGCCAATACCAATCATCGTCACATCACTAGTGTCTTTTATATAAGACTTTGGCTACGAGACTTGGGGTAAAATCATACATAATCTAATGGTATAATTGAAGTTTATTTTCATCTAGAAAATATAATAAAATCAACAAATCAGTCTTACTGTTACTTAATCAATAATTACTGCGACTTACTTATGCAAAGAACCAAAGTAAGATCTGTAAAAGTAAAGAATGTCTTGAGAAAAACATGAAAAAAATTGTCTTATTTATCAGACTGCGGCGATACGAGCTGGGTATTGATCGTCTGATATATCAGACTACGGCGGTCAAAAGGTTAAAGCGCACAGGTTCATATTTTGGAGCATTTTTATAAAAACCTTATTTTGCCTTTTGACTGTACAGTAAACACCTTATTAATGATTACAATAATATTAAATACTAGCCGAGGCCTGTTTCTCAAAAGCTTGTAACTTGCAATACAAGTGGAAGTCTCTTTTTGACATCATTAATAAGATAAGGACTTCCGCTTGTATAAGTTACAACCTTGAAGAAATAGGCCCCTGGTGCCCGCGACTATCAAACTCCATACCATATCAAATTTCAACAAAATTGGTCAAGCGGATTTAACGTGAAGAGCTAACAGACAGGCAAAGTTCTTTCGCATTTATAATATTAGTATCGATATGTATGTCGCAAACTTTTTAGACTTTCAAGTTCACAGGAACATAAAGCATATGCAATTTGCGTGACGCTGTCCCACAAACATCTGAACGTACCGACGGCGATGGATGCCGCGGCACTGCCTGGATGTGGATATGTATTAAGCAAATTATCACAAGACCATAAGATAAGGGCGAACATAGACATAGACAATCGTAAATTTCGGGCGTCTGTTTCTGTCCCTTCCAAGGAAGGCGTCATTGGAATGAAAGAGATAGGTGCTCGGGAATAGATGATCGCGGTAAGCCTCCAGAAGATCCCCCGGCTAGAATTTTTCTTGGGGAGATTTTAAGTTTTAAGCACTCGAAATATATAATAATGGTCTTCCAATAATTTTAAATGTCACTTTCGGTATCATCGATCAGTGGATAAAACCGTTATGAAGTCGTTAATACTTAGATACAAAAATATTTCGGTTTTAAATTACATTTTACGTTCAGTGCTAAGTGTGAAAATCGCCTCAAGTGCAAAACTTTGTAGAGACTCAAATTCGGCCACAGGTGCAAAACTTTTGCTACGTGGCAAGCCTACTTTATGTGCATTTTTGCACCGGGACCGATTAAAATCAGTAATTAAGTTAAGAATGATGCAAACGTTTGTAATAAATAACTGGTTCAGATTATAAACACAAATGGAATACACATTAAACCTATACTGTTACTCGAAACAAAAATATCTGCAACTCATCTACTTTCACCTCTGGCGAGTTCGCAAATGGAAGTGGGTCACGTTCATAGTCACAGAACACCTAAATCCGTTTTAATTTTGTTAAGTTAAAACGTATCTTATCAAGTTATCAACCTTTGTAATGTAATTCAGATTGTACAGTGGATGGATTGGAAAGGACCAAAGGATTGTAAAGGTGCGGTTAAACTAAAAGAGCATTCGCTGTTCTAGCGCCCGTTCTAAGAAATCAACCAATCACGTTTTGTGTACCGATCGAATTTCGTAGAGTGGGAGGTTAGAACAGCGATTGCTCTTTTAGTTTAACCGCACCTTAAGACTACGCCAAGTTGATTTCAGTAACATAATAATTACTAAATAAAAAAGCGTTTCTGCCATGTCCCATCACCCGACCCCGACTTGGTACCAAAAACCCTAGCAGCGTAAAGTATTTTATGTCAGACTACACAACATTGACCTTACGTACGAATCGCCCATATTCGGTCTACTTAGAGCCGTTATTGATGGCACAATACTAAAAAGTATCTAATGGCCATTACAAGTGTAATGGCGGAAGGCGGAGCTCGTAAAACACGGGCCGACAGGCGAAATTGATTTTGATGAGATTCTGCTCAAATTAGGTAGAATGGAGAAAAAGTAGAGGAAGTCATTGAAAAATAGTTCAGGCTTTGGTGGTTAGGGTAGCTGCCATTTCAATCATATTTTGAACCATAGGATACTTCAAAATGAAGAAAAAGGTCTGGGAAGTTATTCAAAACTAGTAGATACTACTAGGCTTCCGTGGCTAGGGTAGGTAAAACATATTTTTTGACTTTGAATAATCGTTTTAGTACGACGTTGCGTCCCATTCGTTACATACCAGAAGTTAATAACAGCGTCAAACTTACAACATCTCGATCAGTAAGAAACCTTATAAATCATAAGCATTCTGAAGCCTTTAGACAACAGAGGAAGGAGCCATTCTGAGAAACATTGATAAGAAACTTAATTACATGTATTCTTTACTGTACACAAGCGAGATAGTTTTTTGGTAAATTACAATAAGTAGTTTGGGCGGAAAATGACGGCGTCTGACTGCAAGACACGCTTTTATATCTCACGCGTCTTCGTTTTACGATGTATGTATGGGCGTGAATTCTCTCATGAGATAACTGTATCTTGATTCTCGGTAGAGTACAAAACAATGCCTTATAATTGTAAATCATATCATACTCTTTGAATAATATTCATATTACTGTTGTTAATCATAACCGCGAAATCACGTTGGAGACTTCTGTTGACTACCTCTGAATAATGAAATGATAGCTAGTTTGATATCAACACATTTGGTCTGCATAATTTTGTAATCAAGGTTGAACCTTTTATTTTCGCCAGCGGTTTTCGATTTAGGTCACATTTTACGTTGACACTGGCGTTTATTTTGATCACTGAAGGTAAATATATCACGGACAAGTTCAATGTTTGGACAAACATTTGTGATGACTATTTTAGATTAGGTATAATTTAACTGCAATTATGTAAAAATCTTTTATTTTACTTCCAATCTAATGAAACGCCGCCCGTATCTGCGTGTATTTAAACCATTAGGTAGTTTGGGTCAATTGCCTCATTATTACAAGGCAAGTCTTGCGATGCGGACAGGTCACGACCGATCTTTGTGGAACTCTCTGGGGGAGGCCTATGTCCAGCAGTGGACGTCAATTGGCTGATGATGATGATGATGAAGTCTTACTGTCGCCTGATAATTCGAAGCGACTACTATGCCCAAATATATCTGAACAGGAACTGTAGCGTCGTAGCAATAAATACCTGCTCAGATATTTATGTGCTCCATAGCCGATCCGATATATCTGATGGAGACAGTGACTTTGAAATATGATTATTACAAAAAAAGCGTAAAAACGCAGAATGTTCACCCAGCCGCTCCGGTTCCGTTATAACAGCTGAGTCAATAAGCAATTTTAGGTTACCTCAACATCGCCATTTTATTTTTCTGCGATCAATGGCATAAACAGTATGAGTCAGATGTAGCATCAATTATCTGAACCACTTTTGAATTGCTCCTAATGACTAAACCAAAGCAAAAAAAAATAGAAAATAATATATTGGGCGAAATGACCGAAGTTGCAAAATGTTCGCTGTTGTACCTACTGTAAAATGTAATACGCTATGCAGTCGAGTTTCTAGTTAAAGTTTTTTACTGCAGTTCGATTGATGCAGGTAAATTAATTGAACTATTTATATCCAAATCCATATTCATAAACGTTTGTTAACTTAACAAGCCGCTAAAAATTGTTTGTCCCTTTTGCTCTTATGGACACATGGTTAAGACCGAAAGGGACAAATAATTATTAGCGTCTTGTTAAGTTAACAAACGTTTATGAATAAGGGTGTTAATATTTTACGCTCAGCTCCAAAAACATTTTATTAACTACTTAACACAAAAGTCGGACTAAAATTAAGAAATGCGATTTGGCGACAGGACTTCTGCTATATTTTTATTTGTCCCTCTCACCCTGACGCCTTCTTTGAACTGCCAAAGCAGTCCTCGTTTTCGGAGTAATCTTATGGACTGTAACGCCGCGGCCACGACATCGGTCTAAGGCGACCGGCTTAGCGGAAAACGTATGGTGCTCCCTCTCGTACCCATATCGGCATCCCGCTCCAATTCATGGATTCGCTCGCCGATGGTCGCCTTAGACCAATGTCGTGGCCAGGGCATAACGGAGCATAACCCTGGAAACGCACCTGCCATCCAGCTGATGCGGCCCGTTCTGCAGCACCACGTTAACCAGCGACGGCTCCGCAAATGTGACGAACCCGAAGCCCCTGGAGCGGCCGGATTCGCTGTTCTTCATCACGACGCAGTCGATCACGTCGCCGTAGCGCGAGAAGTAGCGCTGCAGGTTCTCCTGCGACGTCTCCCATGATAGCCCTCCCACGAACAGTTTTCTGGGGAGATAGGACAGGTTAGTTTTCAAACTTCAAAGCCCTCTAAGCTTACTTGAATAAAGAATAGTTTGACTCTAAGGGGGACCGTGGGTCAGCCAAAACCTCACCAAATAGGGGTCAAAACGTAAGTGTGACATGAAGGCAAATCCACGATCTATAATAGCGTTGCAGATTCTCCTACGTCTCCCATATTAGCCCTCCCATGAAGTTTTCTGGGGAGATGAGACAGGTTAGTTTTCAAACTTCGAAGCCCTCTAAGGGCGACCGTGGGTCAGACAAAACCTCACCAAAAGGGGGTCGAATAGTAGCCGAAAAAACATCGCGTGACTTGCGCAAAAGTCGATTATTAAACTGTAGGGGCAAAGCCTGAAATCCAAGAACGAGGTGTTGATTTTCGCACTTGTAAATTCAAACGTGAGCACGCACTCTTTAACACAACGAAGATTCTACGTCTCCCATGATAGCCCTCCCACGAACAGTTTTCTGGGGAGATAAGACAGGTTAGTTTTCAAACTTCGAAGCCCTCTAAGGGGGACCGTGGGTCAAACAAAACCTCACCAAATGGGGGTCAAATAGTAGCCGAAAAAACATCGCGTGACTTGTGGAAAAGCCGATTATTAAACTGTAGGGGCAAAGCCTGAAACCCAAGAACGAGGTGTTGATTCTCACACTTGTAAATTCGAACGTGAGCACGCACTCTTTAACATAACGAAGATTCTACGTCTCCTATGATGGGCTATCATAGGAGACGTAGAATCCCACGAACAGTTTTCTGGGGAGATAAGACAGGTTAGTTTTCAAACTTCGAAGCACTCTAAGGGGGACGTTGGTCAGCCAAAATCACTATTAGGGTGGTCCTTAGGTTTGCAATTTTGTAGGATGTTCGAACCAATAAAGGAGCTCTTTGCCCTGCCGATTGCAACTTTCTATGGGAAACTCTCTCATTTTGTTGTTTGATAAACAATTTTTTTTTTTTTTCAATTATTATACGCAAAAATTAGGGGTCGCTACCGAAGCACGAATTTCAAGAAATGCAAAATCATTAGTTGGTTTTTTATTACTTCGGTAGCGACCCCTAATTTTTGTTTATATTAATAAAAAAAAACAAATATGGTTTATTTATCAAATAACAAAATGAGAGGTTGTCCCATAGAAAATTGCAATCGGCAGGGTAAAGAGCTCCTCTATTGGTTCGAACATCCTACAAAATTGCAAAACTAAGAACCACCCTAATCACTAAAATCTGAGTCAATAGAAAAAGAAAAAAAGGTAAACAAACCTGCAAACCTGAATTACTTCGTAACCACATACTTTCCAAACACAATCTTGATACTATCCACAACTTAGAACCTTAAACCTTGTGTTCACATACATTTTTAGTTAAAATATCTGATATTTATTAATAATTAAGTACAAAGAAATCTTCGGACGTGTTTTACGATGTATGTCAAGAGCTAGTCGCGATTTTTTACTCATCGAAATTTATCTTGTCTATGAAAAAACTAACATTTGTAGTGATGGGACATAAAACAGTTTTATTCCGTTATCGATTCGGTTTTATTCGATCGATTGTTTTAGACACACGATTTTCTTATTTTTTTCTTTGAGATTATACCCAACAATATACAAAAATGATTGTTCGTGAGTCATTTGGGAAACTATTGATGTGTACCGGTACCTACAATGTTAAGCGGCATAATTCGCGGACTTCGCGGCGGAGTTTAATAATTATCGGATACGTGAGTATGCGGCTTAACCATGACTGCCAGAAGTGGCGGTAAATTGAGAAAAAACTAAAAACGGGTATTTAAAAAAATGCTACTTTTTCGTGTTATTACGGGTTTTGTGTATTATTATATTCTTCTGATATTTACTTTATTACGGCTTAGCTTTTATACATATTTGGACTCCGATAATTGTAATTTGATTGGATTTTTGTGACTGGTTAAACTACGACTTGGCTATTTTATATATGGACTAAGATAAACATTGTGATTTCGTTACACTTTTGCTACAGAATAACGCAACTTGACTTAGCTATTTACGGGCCTCATTTCGTCTTCAAAAGGTTTGTTATAAAGGTAACTTCTTTTAAATTACACTCAAAAGTGTAGGTAAGTGAAAAGTAAATGTCTGTCCCTTTATCTAACTTTATTTTAGATTACAATGAGTGAACCTGGACCATAGGGATTAAAGCCGCCAAAAATAGCTAAGATTGTAAAAAACAACGAGCGGAAGATATGAAAAGGATTCTTTTAAATGTCTACAGACATTTAGAAAGAACCTCACCTACTTACCCATACAAAATGGAGTTGTATAAAACAACGGCAGCGATTAAGGAAGTGTCGATAGATGTTGTTAGCAAAGTTGTAAAAAATAGTGAGAAATGTGATTGACGGAATTTCCGACACTGTTATTGACAATGCGGCCTGTAACAAAAGCTTTCATCATCACAGTCACTGATGATGACACTTCGGAGGAGAGTAGTGATAGTGACAGTCACTCCGATTAAAAATTGTTAGTAGGATTAATGGCTTTTTGTCATAAAAAATTGTTCCCACACTATTACTTACCCAATACTTATTTATATTGAGTTCGTAATTAATTCGCGAAGGATATATTTGGTCGATTAAAGTTAATACTATTCCCATCGGTCCCATCACTATTTTCATAGACAACAAATGCGATTGCCGGTCCGCCATATTTGTTTACCTTTTTTTCTTTTTCTATTGACTCAGACTGTATATGGGGTCAAATAGCTGCCTACTTTTATCTTTTTGGTTAACGATCATTACGAGATAATAGTTTAATCCATTGATTATATATTTTTGGTGTTTTAATTTTCTTGTACTTGTGTCTTTCGCCGCAACAATACTTATATTTTCTGGTTGGCCTAATGGTTGACTGGTAGAGAATGCCTTATAGCATGTCCGCCTTTTGTGCTTTATTTAATGTGCAATAACGATTAAATAAATAAATTTTTCTCCAATATGCTCGGAAATGTTCGCATTAATGTAGCAAAAACGAAACGCGAAGTACCTTCTTATGTACCAGCTCAAATTAAAAAAAAAGATTTTCATTATTGTACAGTTTTTGCGGCCGCGAAATTGTACTAAAATCCATTAATGTATTGTTTTTTACTTCTTAAAAACTACTTTTGGACTTTGAAAAAAATGCATACAGCCAAATTCTAAAGCCACGACCAAACGCCTGGTCTGGATAGAGCGAGAGACGGCGATCAAATCTATGGCCGTCTCGTTCTATCATGAGTTACAAACGCCTCGGTGTGTCAGGTCGTGTAGGTACGGTTTAATGAAACCATAGATATCGTTACTATTTTTTATGAACGACCATGCATTAAAAAAAAGTTTAGGCGGGAATCATAAGAGATTTTTTCTTTTCAATTGTTATTCAATTTGCAAGAAGAATTACTTAATCGATTGTAATAAATTTCTTTGTTTTATTTCCTTGCATGTTTGGAGAAAAGTCCTATATGTGCCTCGGACGGAAATAGAATTTCGTGGATTCGTATGTAATTGTCGGCCTCAGCTTCGCTTCGTCCGACAAAAAATACTCATCCACGAAATTCGCTTTCCCGGCCTCTGCAATAATGTACTAATATGCGCTGTTGTAAGAGACGGAACTTCCTTATGAACTTGACAATGACATCAAAAAGAATGGTATTCTTGTCTTTTCTAAGTAAATAGTTGCGCGGGTTAATTATAATATCTCCCACGCCTCTTTTATAAAGGCAATAACTTTTAAGTAAACTATTCAGTCTCTTTTTATTATATTTGGAGAATATGCAGATTAAATTAGTAATTAAATTAAATGAGTTATTTTATATAAAAAACGGTTCACTGATAAAGACGAATTGAATACCAGGGCCTGCGTAAAATCGGCAAAAGGCAAGTAATTACTTAGCAGACGAGTTAAACATGTATACAAAATTCATATTCACATTTTTATGTACAGTCGGCACAGTCGCCATCAAATGTCTGATCAGGGGTTACCATGACGTACTAATGCGGTTCAGTATAGGTCGAGAGAGAGAGAGACAAGGCTATACGAGTCGTATATCACTGTCCCTTCCCCCCCCCCCTCATCGTCTTGGCGTTAAAGTGCATGTTCAGTTATTTTTGAGCAGCCGCTCTGAAATATTATTACATTACAGTTTTCATACAAAATCCAAACACAAATCCAAACAAATGATTGAAATTACTTCCAGTTTCTAAATAAGTAGTAACTGAATATGTTAGCAGGTAAAACCGACAAGGTAAAATATTCATTACAGTAAAGGGCGCAAAATTTATTCGACAAAATATCAGAATGAGGTAAAATGCCGTTTTCGAGATGACTGTGATCGTCTGTATTGTATCTTTCGGGTAATTTGTACAGGATGGCGTGACAATTCTTCGGCATGAATCATGGAACGTATTATCTTTGTAAAGGTACAGTTGCCCCAAATATCTGCCCTAATAGTTGCCCTAATATACATCGTAATACAATAGGGACCCCAAAAATATATGTATGAAATATTAATATGATTTAGGCAAACATAATTAAGATCTCGTATACGTATTTTAGCTAAATTCGCATCGATAACTTAGACCTTGACTTAGAGAATTGATAATAAGTGTTTTGTTGTTTTACAGCCGCAATGCCCCGCAATCAGATATATCGAAGTGGCCAGGGTGCTTAAATATCAGGCCTACTACCGCGAAAATCTAAATACGTAAATTTCGAGGATTTTTCTCTGTCACTCAAATGAAGGCGTCATTAGAGTGAGAGAGACAAATCCTCGAAATTTACGAATTTCGTTTTTCGCGGTAGAGCCGCTGAGCCTCTATCCTCCACCCACCGTCGTGTATACCCACCCCATTTTTATTTAAAATGAAGAGCAACCAAGCAAACATCTTAACTTTATACACAGTCATTAGAAAACTAGTGGCACTTGTCATATTTTAGAAGAAGGAGTTGGTTATCTGCAGCCAACTGCTAAATAAAAATAATAAATATAAGTTCAAGGACCTATTTGGAGCATTTTATTCAGCAGAACTATACACCACTGGGGTGACTGGACCAGTGGAATATAATTTGAATTCATTAACAAGAGCATAGCAGGGTAATTTTATTGTCCATAATCTCTCCTTTGCTACATCTTCCATAGATATCTATACAATGTAAGCAAAAGAATAACAAAGAAGTTAGCATTTATATCCATTTTTTAGTCCTTTGTGAAAACTACATATCAGACTTAGTACTTATATGGTTTATAGTTTGTTTGCTTGTAAGAGTTATTTTGTGTCAACCCATCTAACTCTATTCGCTTTCTAGTCCTATCCAACAAAATATTAAAAAATCCTCTTATTCATTATAACTTAGCAATCCAATAAGTATGGTTCGTCCCTTGTGGCCGTATAGACAAATTGATAAGACTGGAACAGAAGATAAGACCCAATCAATAGGTACTTATCTTGCCAAGTTAGGAGACGTTAATGAAAAGGGGTTTTCCTAACTAGTGCGCAAAAACGAACTTTGCGCACGCTTCCCGCCGCACTAATTTCTCTTTTTGACGCACTTGTTATGAAAAAAATCGTCCCTTACACATGCAAAAACTTTTTTTAACTCGCGTGATTGTCGCCCTCGTTTCACTCGGGCTTCAAATTTCACCCTCGCCGAAAAAAAGTTTTCACGCACTAGTTAAGAAATGTCTATTCCGAAAAT
>JALPQI010019004.1:0-15349 GCA_025490895.1 Thaumatotibia leucotreta
AGATGGCCCATCAAGGAAAGGGTTTATTAACACCAGAAAATGCATGTTTGCATAGTTTAAGTATCATAATTATGCATTATGATTTTCCCTCTGTAATCAACTAAAAAAAAAAAAAAAAAATCATAATTATGCATAAAACCAGCGTGACTCAGGCGACCGTAGCCATGGTAATACCAGACAGAAAAAAGTTGATTCACGATATATCGACGGTTGACAACCGAAACTCACGAAGTAACAAATACCTACTTGAAATAGAGATCGTATCCCAGTTCTGATTAAATACTGACATAAGGAGCATTCCACGAAAAAGTCCACCGATGTCCCGTACGAACACGGTTTTTCTCAAAATTGTGGGTTTATCGAAGTTCTCTTTCGTGACTAGAAGAGTCAAAAATTGCTCAAAAATATAAATAATAACTAATAACTCGGAAGAAAACTCAAATTATGTAAATATACACGCGTACGGGACAGCCCATGGAATGCTCCATAAGAGGTTGCTAAGAGTAGTAAAGGTTTCTATAGTGAGTTTTGCTTGTCAGCCGACGATATACTCTGCAACCGGACCGAACTGTACTCCCTTACTTATACCGGGGATTTTAAGATATAAATATCAGGAGAATGTACCCATGATGTATGAGTCAGCCATTATCAGCTGATATGCCGAGTGGTAACGGCAGTAACAATACTTTTGTCACCACCACAACTCTTCCCGCGGGTGTCATAACAGTCGACTAAGGTATTGAAGTGTCACTAACCATTATCTGATAGAAGATTGATGATGGGCAGCAGCGTCATATAGTGGACACATTACTGCGATCGTCAATCCGCTTGCCCAGCGTGGGGATTATGGGCATCATCATATCTCCTAATACGTCTATACGCATAGTTAATAGGAGAGATCTACGTCCAGCAGTGGACTGAAATCGGCTGATGATAATATGTATAATGTAATTATATCTTAAATAAATAAATAAATAATAAAATAAATATCTTGGGACATCTCACACAGATCGACCTAGTCCCACGGTAAGCTCAATTAAGGCTTGTGGTGTGGGTACCAAGCGACGATATATGTAATAAATAGATACATATAGATACTTAAATACATAGACAGCCACGATCAAGGAACAAATATTTGTGATAAATAAATACACAAATAATGCCCTCGCCGGGATTCGAACCCGGAACCTCCAGCTTCGTAGGCAGGGTCACTACCTACTAGGCTTCTGAGGCTGATGTCATCTTACATTCAAATCTTTATTTTTAGTTACCAGCAGTCAAGAGTTAGAAGCACCCTCGCCTCCTCCAGCGAGTACAGGCAGACCGTCCCAGATTCCGTACCAGCCAGGAAATAGGGTCCGTGCGGAGATACCTCTAGGCAGGTTATTGTGGAAGTATCCGCTGTAAGATTCATAAAAATATTACGGAGAGTCATTGGGCATTTTGTTCGGGCACATATGACCTACTGCGTACACAAACGAAATGGCTAGGAATGTAGGTAAATGTATATTGATTTAAACTTTCACGATTATCACTCATATTTTAAAGACAAACGGGTCTTAATCGCGTAAACTTACGTTTAATTATATCCTGACGTTTCGGGCATGACGTTACACCCGTGGTCGCAGGCAGACTAGACTAGACTAGAGTCATGCCCGAAACGTCAGGATATAATTTAACGTAAGTTTACGCGATTAAGACCCGTTTGTCTTTAAAATATGTAGGTAAATGTAACTGCTACTGAGTGGTATGAGTCGCATTCTTGCAAGGCGAAACCAGAAAAGTAGGTCACAACCGTTTACGCAATTATACAATGTTCAAAGTAAAAACATTAAAAACACTATTTCGGATACAAAAAGTCGAATAACTTTTTTTTCCCAGTTGATACATACGGAAAAATTATATATTTAGAAAAGTGAAATTTAATTCTTTATCTTAAAGCTAGTTTCGTAACTCTGTACGCGAAAAATCATAAAGCGGGTCAAAAACGCCCAATGACCTTTCAAAGGTTCTTAAAAAATGCACTAAAATGACGGCAATAGGTACCGTTGAAATTTTTCGGAGACAATACTCGTTTGTTTCGGATCTTTTCGGATTAAATCAATAAAAGTTTCCACTTTAATTGTCAACTCTAAACCAATGCCCATTAGGTCTAATTTTCATTTAGAAAAAGGGGAATACGATGACATGTAGGAAAAGATTAATTAAAACCCGGAATAAACAAATGTTTCATAAATTCCCGAAAAAAGAAAAGATTTTTTTCCGGCATTTTCATCACTATTTTCTACCAAGTATCACGACTTCTATCCATACCATTGCCATTTTTAAAGACATCATATCATATAACAGTAAAGCAATCGAACATGAAATACATACATGGATATTTAGGAGACGAATTTTACCTTCTTTCAATAAATATTAAAGAAATCATTAAACTAGCGCTTAAATAATTTAGGTACTTACCAGAAACACACAGTCTCTCCACTTTCACAGCCCCCAAGCTCCTTTTACAACTCAAAACCTCCCCACCATTTTTACCCACCAAATACCTATCACTATTACCATATTGAATAATCTTCAAATCGCTACAAACCACCCCGTTCTCCCAATCGTGGGGTAATTTATTTTCCACTGGCAACCTTCTTGGGGTGGCAACACTGGCTGGTCTGTCAATGTCACTTTTTCCCGCCGATTTTTGGCGCGTAAAATTTCTGGCCAGTGTTTTCTCTTGTTTTCTTTTTAGCAACCGTTTTTTGCCAGCGTTTAAATTAAAAATATTGTCTGGTAAGTCTTTCGAGCTTAAAATGTTGGTGAGGTTAACCGTTTGTGTTTTTTCTAGTTTCGTCTTGGACCAAATCGCTTTGCCTAAGTCGTGGGTATTCGATTTATCTTGAACTATCGTCCATATTGTGAGGATTCCTAGACGTTGTAATGAGCAGACCTGTAAGAATTATAAGATTAAATTATAAATTGTATAGGTATAAATAGACTAATTTATAAGTAGGTACCTACTATAAGTACTAACATTATGCGCCCTACCCGGGTGTCATGTACTGACTACCTCCAACTAACGGTTGTCTATTGTTTGCCCGACAGTTATTTAACATAATATTCATATGCCCGAATCTAACTTGCCCGAATTTCATTTGCCCGAATGATTTGTTTACCATAAAAATTGTATGACATACTGCTTGTTTACCCGAATATTACCTTCCATAATCATACAATGCCATCCTATTTCTTTTCCATATTATTAAGTGCAATAATATGGTTTAATAGAATATTCATATGCCAGAAGCAATTATTGCCATATTAATTGCTGGCCATATTATTAAGTGCAATAATATTATTTAATGGAATATTCAAACGCCATCAGTAATCATCAGTTTTTTTTTTTTCAAATAAGTACTAGTTATATTATTAAAAGTTACAAGCGTTTGAAAAAACGGGCTTCTGGGAACCGGTTGACGAAGCCCCGCTGCGCGGGGCTTCTATTTCTGCTCTAAGGGATGAAAGGTACCTAACGAACCTATCCAGGTTAGGGTGGGGGAACTACAATATGTTCTTTTATAATGCCCCCCGTCCCCCCTTTTTTGGTTTTACAAAAATGAGTTAAATGAATATAATAAAACAATGAATTAAAAATACTTAAGTATTTTTTAGTCAACGCTTTTAACTCCGCCCTACCCTAGAAACCTAACCAATTCAAGTTGGTTTTGCCCTGGTTTATTACTTGAACATATTTTTAAACCATTAACCTAGCACTGTGTATGCACAAAATTAAGTAGGCTAAACGAGTAGGATGCCATTTAACATTATGACAAATATTCTCGGCCAAAAAATTTAGGACGACGTTATGCGACACCACAGGCACCCAGAATACTAACCTAACCTACTTTTTAATAGCAGTTTCACTTTGTGGAGGGTCATTTGGATGACAAGTTATGTTATGGCATGTAATATTTACGGATTCCGATGATTCTGACAAAAAACATTATGGAAATTGTCTTTTCTAGTAGCTAATTTGGATGACAAACGATGTTGTGGCATGTGATAATTACGGATTTCGATGATTCTGACAAATGACATTATGAAAATTGACTTTATGGGAAACAAAGTTTCTGGCAAATGATTAATATAGTAAACAATAAGTATGGCATAAGATGTTATGAGAAACAATATTATGTGTGTTGAATAGGATGGCAAATAAAATTATGGCAAATGAAATTCTGGCAAATGGGGGTATCCCCCAACTAACACCTTCTGTAATGCACATGACCTTAATGTTAAATAAATGAAATTCATACAGATTTAAAAGATTTTGTACCAAAGATATTATACAAGTGGCCAAAAATAAGTGCATGCATGTTTACATTAGTTTAAGTAGCATAATTTTGCATAAGACCAGCGTGACTCAAATGACCGTAACCATGGCAATAACAGACAGCAAAAAGTAAATTCACGTACATAGGAACGGAGAGCGGAATGCGACTTTTTTAACTAAATTATGATGTTTTAAAGTAATTCTATATACAGGGTGTTCCACGAGCCACTGAAAACATTGAACGGGGTGATTTAGTAGGCTATACTGAACAACTTTTAATATGGGGCCAAACACGAAATCTAAAAAAAATTGTCTTTTTCATACATTTTGACCGATTGATCACGACATTTTATATGAAAAAGGCTATTTTTTTTGAGATTTCTGGGTTAGCTCCATAGTAAAAGTTATTCTGTTTAACCTACCAAATCACCCATTTCAAGGTTTTCAGTGGCTCGTGGAACATCCTGTAGAGTCTCTAAGAAAATAGCGTGTGACAACATTTTTTAACAAAAACATTATGTAACAGGCAAGTGAAGTAATTTGTTCCATCCAAAAGGATATTGCTTAAAAAATACAATATGTGTAATTTCATATTAAGTCTCTCTTTTCGGTACAAAAAAAGAGACCTTATTACTAATTATTGCAAACTTGAAATTAACGGTCGCCTAAATAAATATGTATTCAAACCTACAACCCCTAGTAATAAGTTCCGAAATGTACGCATATTTATAGACGTGACTACCTGTCCAACAACCCTTCTCCCGCTATCCTGAGTCACCGGTGCCCTGAGGAACTCCAAACCGACCGCGGGGTCAACGACCTCTTCGCCAGTCAGGTTGGCAGCACTGCTTGTGTATGCGCATGCTTGTAACGCGTTAGGTATCTGTGGCAGCTGTCAAACACGAAAACCGTTATTTGAAATGTCACACATATGACATAATAAATTATAATATTTAAAAAAATCTGAAATTGGAACGTGAGCTAAATTACCTAATCGAAGACCGGGAGTGAGTTAAATTTAGATTTAAAGATTTTCTTAAATACATAGTTACAAGTGAAGCTAATAAAAGCGTGTTAAAAATTAGACCCTTCAAATGCAAGCACTGGTTCTGCATGGTGTAATTTTGTATTGAAGGTTTTGTACAGTCGACGTCAAAGATATCATTACGGTTTAGGCGCCAATAATATATTTACACGATCTTAAAGTCAAGGCAATAAAGTCGTGTAAATATATTTTGGCACCTAAACCGTAATGATATCTTTGACGTCGACTGTACACGGTAACGCTCGATGAAAAATTCGCGGCTCGGCGGTCAAAAGATTAAAGGACAAAAAAGTAGGACTGTAAAATAATGATAAAAATGTATATAAATCAATTTTGGAAGTTTCAAACAATATAAATACCTGATCATTATTGAAATTAATGTTCTTCTTATTAAATTCTCTATCGCGTTCTGTTGCCGTCAATGACTCAGTTTTCACTTCAACTAAATCTTTTTTATTGCTGGCAACATCGTTTCTCCAAGTCGGCTCTTCCGACAAGTCCCAAAGATGTATGGAACTGAAATTATTTTCATAAACTTAAGTTTAGACTGCATTATCATCTGGCAAACATATTTTTTTGTTACTACTACTAAAGACTGCAAATTCGAAAAATATAGTGGAAGAGTGCAATTCGAAGAGTTCCGTACCATTATCAATTAATTTATCTTAAAAAATACGTTTGTTGTATGGGAGCCCCCATACAACAAACTATTTGATTATACTTTCAACAGAAATATAGCATCTGTGAAATGTTCTACTGTGTAATTGCATAATTAATTAATTATATAATCATGGTGCATGAGAAATACAGCATGAGTCGCGATTTATAAAGTTACAATTTACAATTTTGCTGTTTGTCTCTCTTTCTAGCCAATACGTGCGTGCGTTAGAGAGGCAAACAGCGAAATTGTAAAATGTAACTTTAAAAAACGTGACCCTGGTGACAGACAGACAAAAGTGTCCCGTTTTACCCTTTAGGTACGGAACCCTGTAAACTGAATTTACCCATTGTTTTACTAAAAAAACTTATTTCCCAGTGTAAAAAATATTTTAGAAGCTTTTCTTTTATTTTGTTCATGATCATAATTTTGAATTTATAAGTAAATTTTGGGTTATTTATTTCTACTCAGAATCACGAGCTGTTTCGATACCGGAAGGAAAAAAATGTTCCATAATTTCTATCCATTTTCCGGATTTTCTCCTTTGTTACCGTCATACAAAGTGTATGGAAAACGGTAACAAAATAGGAAATAACCATGTGATAGGTATTTTTTTCGTCATTGGGATCGTAAGAGCTCGTGATTCTGACTAGCAGAACCCATAAATTACACCCATAATTACAATGGGCCACATAAGAAGGCTCAAAGTCACCCAAAGGGCATGGAGAGGGCTATGCTAGGAGTCTCTCTGCGTGATCGGATTAAAAATGAGACCATCCGCAGCATAACCAAAGTAACCGAAATAGCTCTCCGAATCGCTAAACTGAAGTGGCAGTGCGCGGGGCACATTGCGCGTAGAACCGATGGCCGTTGGGGCGGGAAGGTTCTTGAGTAGCGGCCACGTACCGGAAGGCGTAGCGTGGGTAGGCCCCCCACAAGGTGGACCGATGACCTGGTGAAGGTCTCAGGAGTCCGCTGGATGCGGGTGGCGCAGGACCGGTCATTGTGGCAATCTTTGGGGGAGGCCTATGTTCAGCAGTGGACGTCTTTCGGCTGATATGATGATGATGATCCGGATTTCCTCCTTTGTTACCGACATACAAAGTGTATGGAAAACGGTAACAAAATAGGAAATAACCATGTGATAGGTATTCTTTTCGTCATTGGGATCGTAAGAGCTTGTGATTCTGAGTAGCAGAACCCATAAATTGAAAATAATGAAAATGGACAAAATATATAATAAGAAATGCTCTTAATTACATATTATAATATCTTACCCATCCTCCAAGGCCGCTACAAGGAACCCATCAGTGTTTCCTTTGAATTTCCCTATAACCACATTATCTATGGCCACTAAGGTTTTTATAGGTTCACTCCTGGCAACACCAGCGTCCCATAGACAAATAAGACATTTACCCGCCAAAATACCATTCGTAGATTTCCTATGCACAGTCAGAATTAAATTACTTTTATCCTCTGAAAATATTAAACCTGATATTGTTGTTTGTTTTAGAAAAGATCTGTCTTCTGTGACGTTTTTCGTTGTAATACCAACATAGCCTGAGCTAAAAGGTAAAGATGATTTTGTTACATTTCCCAATACTGTGCCATTCAAATTTAAAACATGGCTTACTTTTCTTTCAACTTTTTTTAAAAACCTTGCCAGTGAGTTCGTACTGACATCACTCTTTAATTTATTTCCATAAGTCTCAAATGGCAACATTTCACAATTGCCTACGCCATCTTTTTGCTCAAGTAGAATCCTTAACGGATTCTCTTTATATTCTTTGAGTTCAAAATCATTCGTTTTATTCTTTTCTTCGAATAAAAATTTAAATTTCGATGGATAATCTTCACTTTTCCTTCTATTCTTCTTCGAAATATAATCGTTCAAGTAAATGTCAGATTTCGAGAATTTAACTGGATGTTGCGTCCATTTATTTTCCATATCAACGTCATCTGTCTGCACCTCCTCTGTAATACCATCGTCAAACGTTTGCACGGCGCTTTGCGAATAATTCGTCCTGCCAAATGTTGCCATGTACAAATCGTAGGATATGGGCTTCATTTCGAAGAGCGTGAATGACATTTCGTGCAGTGTTACCATACTTAGGATGTCTTTTGCCCGACGCATCAAGTTTTCGATTATACGTCTCTTCCGACGTTTCTCTTTTGATTTATTGAAATCTATGAACAGAGGTCTGAAAAGACAATCAAAATTTATTAATACCTATAGAAAATAAGGTAAAAATACACTATGGCGGTGGAGTACACTATGCCGTGATGTTTTATTTTCGTCGTATAATAAGAAAATAATCAATAAGCCCTGACAGAATATAATACTACAGTAACTAGGTCATAAACAACCCATAAACTTAGTTATTTAATATTCTTTTTACTGTGGAGATGACCCGAAAGAATGTCTGTCACCAATGTAATGGGAAAGTTTCTTTTCAGGGTATATTAACAGTGGTACATTCTTGACAGACCACATACGAGAGGAATATACCTAATAAATTCAAATATCGTGACACCCTTCTAAATCCGGCAGCCGTAACCAAGCTGTGGTTCCTCAGGACTGTCTTGTTGAGCGTAAGGAAACTTTGTAAGGTTTGAGATGCTGAAATACTTTTTGAACTAAATTTGTATAAATATTGTCTTGTAGTTATTAACAAAAGGTTGAGATGGTGTTTCAAGTTAATTTAAAGCGTATTTTACGAAAAAGAGTTCGTCAATAGATCGCTCAATCGTGAATCGTGAACGAAAGGAACTTTGTGGCACTAATAAGGACGATAGAGACAGAAAACTATTAAGAAATGCTGAGCATTAGCAGTTGGCAATTTGGCTACGTACTAGCGTTGAAAATGTCGGAAAAAGCAAACGTTTTTTTCGGGAATGTATGAAAAATTGGAATTTTCCGTTTACTGTCACTCCTTTCCATCTATTTCAATTGACTTTTCCACGATGACATCGCGTTCTCCTAGTATAAGTAAAAAATGGACCTCCATTAGTTACAAGTTGAAAATTAAAGTGGAAACTCTCATAGTTTTTTCCGAAAAAAATCCGAAAAAAAATGAGCCGTTTGGATAGAAACGGAAA
Organism: Thaumatotibia leucotreta; assembly: GCA_025490895.1. Classification (NCBI taxonomy): domain Eukaryota; kingdom Metazoa; phylum Arthropoda; class Insecta; order Lepidoptera; family Tortricidae; genus Thaumatotibia; species Thaumatotibia leucotreta. Next base: position 9,127 of record JALPQI010019004.1, read on the forward strand.
TTAATCCTGAAATGTTCCTCGCTACTACGTACTGGAAGTATTTTACCTTTCCAGCACTTCCACGGCCCTCATACTTGGTACACCACTGGAACCCTCCTGAAAACCCTCATCCAGAGAGGCCTTATCCTCTTCAGACTCGAGAATGAATTCCATGGCCGCTGGCTTGGATTTAGCTGAACGCTGCTCGCGAAGGTCGAAGCTCCCTGAGAAAGGTTTGGGTGGATCAACTATTTTTTATTCTGTGGCATCACCCTGGGGTGGGTATGTGGTCACCGTAGAAAGGTCATAGTCATGTGACTGTTAAAGAAATCTAACACGTTCCATGTGCAGCTAAAATCGATAGTGTCACCTTTCACGTGCAAATTCTCGCACAAAATTTAAAGCATAATCTGGCAACAGTATTAAAAGTCCGCCAATACCGATTTTTATCAAATTGACACTTTTTACAGCTGATACGTGCTTAAGCAGCGTTAACGTAGCTTAGCTCATACGTGCAAATTTTAACTTATGCACGACCCTATATTTAAATAGGGTCGTGCATCATATATGCTGCCTTCACGTATCATCAATACGTAGGATGCCCTGAAAATTTCGGGAATTTAATACTTAGCAACGTATATTTAACATGTGTTATACCTCTTTCTTACAAGTATAGTCTCATTATTCGAAAACACTGGCCACTTAGACAAAAAAAACAATGTCCGATTTTCAATTGTTTTTTAAAGTCGTTGAGTCGCTGGTGAAAATGGAGCTGATTATGACTTTAAAAGTGGATTAACACAACAACAATGTGGAGACCGATTAACTATTGCTTTTAGTAGTGAAGCACCTTCAAAGACGACCATATACAGGTGGTATTCGGAATTCCAACGTGGCCGTGTGTCTCTTGCGGATGACGTACGTGAGGGTCGACCGAAAACGGCCGTTACCGATCAAAACATCGATGTTGTTCGCCAACTGATAAAGGAAGATAGGCATGTTACATATCGGGAGATTCAGGAGACTTTAGGCATTGGAATGAGTCAGGTACAAGTTATTTTACAACAAGAGTTGGGCGTGCGGAAGTTATTTTCCCGGTGGATTCCTCACTTGTTATCTGACGACCAGAAAACGGTACGTGTCAATTGGTGCCGCAAAACTTTAAAAAGATTTAATGGAGGAAGCTCAAATGCCGTTTTTAGTATTGTGTCAGGTGACGAATCATGGATTTACGCATATGAGCCTGAATCGAAAAACCAATCTCGAGTTTGGGTTTACGAAGACGAACCGAAGCCGACAAAAGTTGTTCGTTCTCGCAGCACGATCAAAAAAATGGTAGCCACGTTTGTCTCCAAATCGGGTCACGTGGCGACTATCGCTCTTAAAGATCGAAGAACTGTCAATGCCGATTGGTATATAGGCGTTTGTTTACCGATTGTTTTTGCTGAACTGCGAAAAAACTAACCCTAACCGCCGTATTATACTACACCATGATAATGCCAGCCCTGACACCGCTCAGAAAACAGACGACTATCTGAAGGGCGAAAACGTCGAATTACTGGACCATCCTCCGTACAGCCCCGACCTAAGTCCCAACGATTTTTTTACTTTCCCGAAAATAAAGAATCGGTTGCGTGGTCAGCGTTTTCAGACCGCGGAAGAAGCAGTCGACGCTTATAAAATGGCCATTTTGTCAACCCCCACTTCAGACTTCAATAACTGTTTTAAAAACTGGTTTCAGAGAATGAAAAAGTGTATTAAACACAAAGGAGAATACTCTGAAAAACAATAAAAGTACTTTTATTTCATTAAAATGCGTATTTTTTCCGATTCCCGAAACTTTCAGGGCAACCTACGTACCTTCAAATGCATCACATGTGATGCAATGTACAGGGAACGGGCTATGTTTTGTCAATTTTGATGCTAAAAACTGTGATTTAAGAGTGAATGACGGGCTGTCCCGTACAAACGTGTGTATATTCTGATAACTTGAGTTTTCATCCGAGTTATTAGTTAAATATTTTTATAAATATTAGATGTCATATACCAAAGAAAAACGACCAAGATCACCTATGTCCGAGGTGGGGATCGAACCCACGTACTCAGCTTTCGCGGCTGATGCCTGTACCCCTCGGCCACTCGGTCTTAGTACAAATCAAAATATTTAGTTACTAAATAATTTGATTTGTCCCACAATGTCGTAACAGATGTGCTTACCATAGAAAAAATCAACTGCGAAAGACTCTGGTTGTCACGGGATTCGAACCCGCTTCCTCTGGATTGCCGGTCCAACGTGCTTCCAATTACACCAGACTACCTTCCGTCGATCACAGCGAATTTAGTCAATGGTATTGTGAAGCTAATCACTAGCGACATCTGTACGTAGTGTTTCGAAGGTACTACAACCTTAAGCCACTCAAAGACGTGTGTCTACCACAATCGTCCGCAAACTCTACAACTCTCCGTTGCGTTGAATTTGCTATAGAGGGCGCTGTAATCAATTCATGATTAGGAAACATCAATTTGATTTGTGTTTTCGCAATACGTTTAATATATTTTTGTGAGCAATTTTCGATTCCTGATCGTGATCACAAAAGAAAACTTCGATAAACCCACAATTTTGAAAAAAAGCGTGTCTGTACGAGACATCGATAGATTTTATCGTGGAAGGCATCAACAACAAGTAGCAAGAAAAAGGTGATCGACACTAATACTAAGCAGTAGTGCAAAGCAACATTCCCTATTCGTTTCGGAGGTCTTGAGATTCGCTGTATGCGGGACGCTAGGGTCGTAGCGTTCCTTACCTCCTTTCCTGCGTCGGCAGGTATTTATGCTAAAATTGTCTATTTTATCTCTCCAGAGCCTTCTGCACGAAAGGTAGGCGACGTGTGATCGATTCGCTCTTTGGAGGAAACGTATCCGAACAATCCCATTTCGTACTGCGTGCCTACTGCGTACGAATAGGGAATGTTGCTTTGCATTACTTCAAAGCTAATGACTGAAGATAACGATGAAAAACTGAAAATTTAAACATATTAATTGTGCAGACTATGAGTCATTTAATTATACCTATTAGATTTACAGTTCCAGAAAAGTGTTTTATCTACATCCATTTGATAATTTCCCTATTAAGTATGTATTCAGAAGCGGTAATGTAATGACCAGGGCTCGGAGGTTTCATCGCACGGTAAGACTAATAGCAAGCTATTGAGTCGACATTTGCCATAAATCTAAATTCTTCTTCATACTCATACTCACTAATTTTCTTAGTACCGTAACACTTTTGTTCCTTATGCAGGCTAATAGATCAAAAATATTAATCGAAAATACATCTTACCTCATGTAATTAAAATTAATTTCTATAGTATAATTTCGGAAGTCTTAAGCTTTAAATCGATGACCCCTGATGTGCCCTTTGCACCACCACGGCCTATAATAACCAGATAAGGGGCGTGACTGAGTACTGCGTTTTATTATGCAAATCATAACAAAAAAATACAAATATTATTTCGTCATTGAAAAGCAGAGATGCCGTCGCAATTTTAAACACCCAAACTGTACTATTAAAAGGTAATGTGCAAAACGAGCTAAGTTATATAAAAGATAACTTTGAACTCATTGTTGATTCAATTACAAAATTGCAGTGTACTACTATACCTATTAAGCAAAGTTTTCAAATATTAGGACGAATTAAGACAATTTTTGGCCCTGAAACAGTTAAAAATAAATTGGAAAGTGTACTCAATAGAAATCCGGACTTCATCAACTTAAGGCACATGACAAATACTGAACAATTTGAGCGAGTTCTAGAATATGCTACGCTAACTTCCGTTGACGTAGAACGACCTTTTTCAAGTCACAAGTGGATTTTCAACCAATATAGAACCAGTTTCACCCCAGAAAATATGGAAAAAGTTGCCATTATTTACTCGTTTTACAATTGTTATTTTGAAATGGATAATGTCGTACCATGTCAAGATTTTGAGGCACTCATTCCGGTATCTACAAGCTCTATGGATATTGGAAACTAGGAGCACATTACGAAAGTAATGTTTAATTTTTTTATATTCTTTATTTAAAATATAATTTATTTCTATTCAAATGAATTATTTTATTTGTAGTTTAATTTCGTTCTTAATTAAATGAATGAATATGAGTATGAAGTTAGATAATAATTGAATTTTAATATGGAAATTATTATTTATCACACACCACCGCTATAAAGGCATTTAAAGATAAATTTAATAAATGAGTATGAGTATGAATAAAATTTTAGATTTATGGCAAATGTCGACTCCATAGCTTGCCATTAGTCTTACCGTGCGATGAAACCTCCGAGCCCTGGTAATGACCTATATTAAGAGACCGGTGTCTGTGGCTGTATCATAATGTTAACATTAAAGTACAGGCAGATACAGTGCATCATAATGTTGACATTAAAGTATCGTCGTCATGATATTAATTTTAACATTATGAAGTCAACTTCGTTTTGTTGTTTTTTTTTTCAATAAATATTTATTGTTGGATATCCTTACTCAAATTGAGTGATTTCAACTGATTTGAATTTTTATATTTAGAGGTAATTACTTAGTGGATATCAATGAAAATAAAGGTAAATTGTCATTCTAAACTAATGATATGGATGTAGATAAAGTTATGTATGTGACTGTACATAATTAGGCATTAAACACTCGTGTGATCTTATTATGAAACTCGCCTACGGCTCGTTTCATAAAACCACACTCATGTTTAATGCCTCTTATTATGCGCCAGCCACATAAATAACTATTTTGATCCACCGTAATGAGTAAGTAGGTATAGCTGCAGCTAGCATTTTTTTTTATGTGACGAAGGTAGACAACTGAGCTCTCAGCCAACCTGATGGAAAGCAGGAACTGAGGCCCATGGACATAGCGATCAGAAAATCGCCTATGCGCTGCCTACCCAGAGGACTTAGATGGATTGCCTCTATCTATGCCAGTAATTACACCGGCTATCTTACCCCCAAACCGAAACAGCAGTGCAAACACTGCTATTTAGCGGCAGGTTAACGGGTAAGACGGTGGTGGTAGCTATTCATTTTTCTTTTACATCTGCATACCTGAATCCAGCATGTTCTCTTCGTCCTTTTCTTTCTCTCTTTCTACCTCCGACCCTCCGTTTTCAGCCTCCGTATCTTTCTGAGGACCAATATCATCTGAGTTCTCTGAGCGTTCACCGTTGGATTCGCTGTGGTATGAGTCGAAGTCCGACTCGTAACTTTCGAAATCATCTTCGTAACTTACGTCTTCGTCACTTTTGTTTGGAGCCTGGATTGGGGAGAAATTTATAAAAGCAAAGATGAGTTTTTTTTACTTGTATGGACACCCAATTAGCGTGAAATTAGAAAATCTTAGTTTCAGTCAGGTTTGTAACGAACCTGACTGCAATTAAGGTTTTTAATCTCTAATTGGGTGTCCCTAAATGGGCATTTTCGCGAGAAGAGATCCAAAAAAAAAAAATTTTTAAGGTAGGTAAATTTAATGTTTTTCCTACTCAGAATAACGAGTTCTTTCAATCTAGGAGTAAAAAAGTACAAGAAAAAAATGGTCCCACATTTTTCATACATTTTACATCCTCTCCACTTTGTAACCGCTGTACAAAGTGTTTGAAAAACGATTACGTAATAGAAATAAAAAGTTGGGACACTTTTTTTTCGTCTAGTAGGATCGAAAGAGCTCGTGATTCTGAGCAGAAAAAACATATAATTTACCTGTTTCAGAAAAATAAGTTTTTGTATCTCTTCTCGCGAAAATGCCCAAATGCCTCGTATGTTAATATTTCCTAGTAAATGTAGTCAAGGGCATAAATATGTATACACTTTTTTATCTTATGCCGTTAAAATAAGGTGCAAAAGTGTATACATATTTATGCCCTTGACTGTAGTAGAACCTTGAATAATATGCGTTAGATTTTTCATTGAATGTAAGTAGTTTTTTCGGAACTTCCAAATGCTTAAACTTCATCGATCTGGAATTAGTTACCAACAATTTCAACAATACTTTTATTTGAAAAACGTTTGAATTGTGAACATTTTTATCATTAAATATACGTTTCCAGCTAGAAATGTGTTAGTATCAAACCGTGAGTAATTAATTAATCTTTTGATTGTAAGTCTCTGCGCTTATTGACTAGCTAGATTGACTTAGACACTGTTGTGTCAACAGTACTTTCGAATCCCATTCTAATCGCGGTTTGATAATAC
>JALPQI010019005.1:0-16136 GCA_025490895.1 Thaumatotibia leucotreta
GATAACCACTGGTTTTGCGCTAAGTGGACTAATGCGCAGCAGGATTTGTTTCAGGTAATTTTTTGTAAATCCATGTAACTGTAATGAAAATGACATCAACGGCTGTTTTCATTACTTCTGCCCCAATTGTAAGTGGTAATTTATATTTAAATAAGTACGATTATGATATTTAGATATCAAGATCGAGACATGCGAGTAATTGGTCAGTTAAATTACAATTACGTGAAATTCTCCTTTTTGGTATTTGGGACAAAATTCTTTTCGTTGTCTTGTTTCATACTCGTACCACTCTGTCCCGATTTTAGTTGCTGCTTTGACAAAGTATATAAGAAAAATCCGTATAAGACAACAAAAAGAATTTTGACCCATTTGGTTGTAACCTAGCCGGTAGTGTCTAAGGTTGTTGTTGTCATTTTGACCGTAGCCAAATTGGTAGTGCACATGAATCTGGATATCTCGGGTTCGAGTCCCGGCAAGGACATCTTTTTGACTGTTATAACAAATATTTGGTCCTTATCCTTAGCCTTAACCTTGACTAATCAAGGTTGCTTGATATACATATATATTCACGGAACGATTTATATCTATATTTTATATGCCGTCGCTTTGTATCCACAAAATATGCTTTGTTTAAACTTGCCGTGGTAATGAATGACTTTTCTGTAAAAATTAGTAATAGTGGTGGCCGCCATTTATAATTTTTGCATCTTTGATCCGATCATGTTGTCAACTAACATCACATCTCACACAAGTTATCAGATCACACTAGAAAATTTTAATGAATATATACCCATTTAGTTGAGTATTTAATTTAATATCGTAAATGTTTTCCGCTCTAGTATAAATAATTTCCTTTAATAGGGCCGAAAGTAGGTGAGTAGCATATTATACTTACCCATGCATGTTGTCCACTTAACTATACCAATAAAGCATATTACATATTTAAGCGCCCACTTATTTAACGATATACTTATTCAATGCATAACGTTTTATAAGCTTTATTACTCTTTGAAGCTTGAGACGTCTATTATCGCTTTTCGTGACGCTAAACTGCAGCGATAAACTCAACATCAACGATGGTGTTTCAAGTGATCGTTTTTGTAACGGGAAATCAATTCTTTCCCATCTAACATGGAAACTAATTTGTTAAATCGAAGTTGGTAGATTGGATGCCAAAATGTCCGGAGCTCGGCCGTCTATTGTCCGTGTGCAATTTATGCAGTTTGTAGCAGAACAAATACCTGGGGGCTGTACCGGCCAGATGGGATCTCATTGTTTGGCTGGACAGGAGAGGTTGCTCTTATTTTACGTTTTAGTAGTAGCTTGGGAATTTAACACAGAGTATAAGTCTAATACGGGGGTTAGTTTAGAAAATAATAAGTACACTTTGATAACGTTTACCTACTTAGAATTAGAGCAACAGAATTATCCGTACGAAATAATTCGGCTCGCAATGTAAAGCAACACACTCAAATTAAACGCTAGTTGACAGCTAATTTCAAAAGCAGATGATATAACTGTCAAATCAATATTAATAAACGTTCGTAGGTAGGTATTCCTGCTCTGACGATCCTAAAAAAATCTGTAGGGTCATAATTATGTGTAATTTAAAAAAAACCTCGTAATCCATGATTTCACTAATGAATCCCATGCCTGGTTTCATTTAATTTTATCGCCGGTATTTAGGTACACACGGTATAGTAATTGTAGCTGTATGTGTTGGTACTTTTTTTTGTATCGTAGAGGCGCTAATTCCAGACACAGCCAAAATAATTAACAACAATCATAGCAATAAAGTTGATTTGTTGGTGTCAAAAGTTGGGTCAGTTTTTGGTCAATCTTGCGGTTCAACTAGATTTCAGTACGAAAAAAGAACACTAATTTCAAATTTCTTTTGTGTTTACCTGACATGTTGTTGTGCGTCAGTCTCGTGGGACTATCCATTTATTTTATTTAGTTGGTATACCAACAAAATAATGTTTACACCAATACTCAAAAAATATTGTAGCATGCAATAATTCAGACAGCAATGTAACATTTACTTAAAGGTACACTCATCATGCAAACATCTATTAAGCGACATTGCGTATTATTGCAGTTTTTAAAATCGAATTTGGCCACACTGCGCTCATCTCATTGTGAGCTAATTAGACGAAATGGAACTTACAAGACATGTGCTGAGCGAAATATGGGAATGTTCAAGTTTTATGAACAAGTTTACTAGTCTGCCATTCTGCGAACAATCTGACAAGAATCATAACTTCATTCCTGTGGCTCTAAATAATATGCTGAATTATATTCGGCTTTCTAGGTAAGGCACTGGCCTCACCGCGACCTACTAAGCTATGAACTATCGGCTATAAACACGAAGAAAAGATACGCACTCCTGTGTAAATAACAGAGACACGTCTTTACTCGTCCAGCTATCAGCTATCACCGCCGGGCGAGTATCGCCGTGTCTCTTTTATTTACACAGGAGTGCGTATCTTTTGTTCGTGTTTATAGCCAATAGTTCATAGCTTAGTAGCTCGCGGTGAGACCAGTGCCTATCATCTAGTTGACACTCAGTTACACAGGTAAAATTATACCAATAATAAAAGTGCAATCCAGTAAGCTTATGATGGTACCGTGTTTAATCGTTTGTCGTTGTGGCCGTCAGGTTCGAATGCGAAAGCGACGAGTAGCACGATAAACGGCAAACACGTGATTATCATAAGCCTACTGTAGAAGGTTTTCTAATTTATGGCCAAAAGTAATTTTGCCGAATATCACTTCCCAACCAACATATGGCAGACTTTCATTCCGCCGAAATTTGACTTGCTTACTGTAACGTTTCACAGACCTATCTTCCGCATATCATCATATTCCTAACGTAACCTAGCTGGTAAATGAAAAAGCCAAATAGTTGACAAACAATAATTTTGTAAATGTTGGTATGCCAAGTGAAGGAGTTAGTTGGCAAGTGAAATTCGACAAAACGAAATTCTACGAAGTTACAGACCTACTCTTCCCGCGGGTGTCATACAAACCGACTAAGGGATTGAAGTGTCACAGACCATTCTTTAGTTGATAGAAGATTGATGATGGGCAGCAGCGTCATCATAGTGGACACATGACTGCGATCGTTAATCCACTTGCCCAGCGTGGAGATTATGAGCATTTACCTCCTAACGCACACGCATAGTTAATAGGAGAGGCCTACGTCCAGCAATAGACTGAGATAGGCTGATGATGATAGACTGTTTTTGTACAGGCAGCCAACCTCTGCTTCGCAATCGCCTTCCTCGCCCCGAAGAGCTTCAAGCAGAGCATCCTCGTGCTTCGCGCGCTGGCGTGCGCCGGCGCAGTGCTCATGGGCATGTGGGCGGGTGCCGAGGTGTGCGCGCCCGACGTGCTGGCCTGGAGCCTGGCGCTGGTGCTGGTCAACTCAGTGCACACTATCTTTCTGATCATCAGGTACATTTAGTGGAACCGTAAGTCCATGGCTTGCGCTATCGGGTCACACCGAGGAATCAACGCAACCCTCTCTTACATCTAAATATATAAATGTTAAGTACCCACGCATATCGGAGAGTGGCATTGTCAAATCCTAAGTCTATTTTCTATTTAGCTGGAATAACTTTGTATTTATGTACCTATGTATATTTTCCCAATTTACTAACACATAACATACACTGGTTGCGCATTGTGCTGTCCTGCATACCTCGTTGGCTCCACAGAATACCAGCGCCGTTGACATCGCTCAGTCGTGTCAGATGCATTGCTGAGTGGAGACCATTTCAGCTTCACATATGTAACTCTTTGTTTTGTGTTCTTTTCATGGTTTATAATGTAAGTTTGATTTTTTACTATAATGTCTTTGCATACCTATATTATGATGTGTTGCCTGAATAAATACTATTCTATTCTATTCTATTCATTTAGGATACGTCGCTCACTCTTTAGTAGAAAACCCAAGGTCGATGGACCTTACAAATCTGACGATGATAATCATTAATGGTGCTGGTTAACTCTGTGCACACCATCTTTCTGTCCATAAAGTACCTTTAGGATACGCCACGCACACTTTAATTTAAAACTCCATAACTATGTACCTTAAAATATAGAGATGTGCTAGTGCAGTTCCCAGTTTTCCAATAACTTTCGGAAAAGTTACAATTCGAGAACATTTTTCAAACTGCTGGGAAGATTACCGGTAATGGCACATCACTCACAAGTCTATGCGCGTCCGACGTACTGGCCTAGTCTGGCGCTAGTGCTGATCATACCTATGCACACCATTTTTCTTATCAGAAGGTAAGGTTTGAATATGCAGTGGTGAAGATTTACAAAATAAATATTATCGATTTATCAAAGTCTTTGCTAATGGGGGCAGTTACGTTCACCACAGGCATTTTTCTCTGGATTCTCCGCTTGTAAACTCTGTAAAATACAATAGTGTCATTGGATATTATAAAAAAAAACTTTTGATTATAAAACACGCCACTGAGAGGATGCCACCCACGTGCCACAGTACTAGTTACTTGATTGATGTTGTAACAGTTGAAGGGTTCAGATAGTCAAACTGTACATCAATCAAATCGAAATGTTGATTGATGTATTGGCTCTCCGTCCTTCAACTCTCTGTGTCTTCACACAACTACGGGCAAACTACAATTTTCTATCTATCTATAGAATCAGCTACAGACAGATGTCTACTGCCGGTTATTTCCAAAGCACGACACAAAGTTCACATCATCAGTCTATTTCAGTCCACTGCTGGATGTAGGCCTCTCCTTTTACCTATGTGTATAGACGCATTAGTTGGTAAATGCCCAGAATCACCACTCTTGGCGATCGTAATAATGTGTCCACTATGATGACGCTGCTGCTCATCATCAATCTTCTATCAAAATACATAAAGTTCGCTCCTGCGCACTCCTACTAAATCCATTAGCTCCCTGCTACCCTAATCGGAAAATACGCACAATGGATGTCGATTCGCGGGGAAGCCAGGGATAACTAAAACTCCTAGCGAAATGATCCGTCCATCTAGTCAGAGGCCGCCCAAATAAAATACGACACATTTGATAAATTCGCCTGTGGTTGCTAAAGATCAATACAAATGATTTGAGTTGAATTCCTATTGTACGGATCCTTGGCAAACACAGACGAAGGATTAAAGATAATATTATTTCTTCCGCAGATTTCTCCCTCCAGCTCTATCCCTGGAACTCACTGAATTGTATCTGAAGCTGTTCAAGCCGCTGAAAGTGAACAAGAAGCACTTCCAAGAGCTGACTCGTGAGGCGAAGGTGGTGCGAATGGATCCTGGCGAGGCGTATGCCGTGGAGGACGTCACACCTGCTGACGAGAGGCTCTCTATACTTCTGAAGGGAAAGTAAGTATATAATTATTCAAGAACTTAAGTTTGAGCGATTGGGGTTGTGCTCCCCGTTCCGGTTCCTACTTTGTCCATAGGATTTCGCTTGCCATCCAGCGCGACAATGGTGCGAGTATTTCTGATAAGTTTGTATGGGAAAAAGGTCATAATGGACATAGAAGACATAGACATAGAAAGTTTTTATTTAGCATCACAAAAAACACGATACAAAGTAGGACAAAAGAAAAAGAAAAACTATTTTAAAATTAACCTAAATATTAACATATATTATATAATTCCATGGATGCTAAATAGGAGCTTGCCTCAGCATGATGTTGCAGAGTGTTTACTACTCGTACAACGCTGATTTTCAGGCAGACCCTTACAATATGTATCCCTTATTTGCTGTTGATCGAAAACTAAATGGCTCAGAGTTGTATGTTGTTGTATGTATCAACAATAACAATAATATTTTGTAAGAATGCAAGCTATGTGTATTTGAGCAGAGCAATTTGGTACAAGATGAATAAAACGGTCATATATAAAAGGAAGCATATAAATTATACAATATATATTTATACGAGTGTACATATACATATTAAAGAAGAAGTAAAATATATTGATTAAAAAATAAATAGATAAATAATTAACAAAGTGTATTAATATCATCATTTTAAATATGACGGCATGGCTCTAATACCTGGAGGTAGCGTCTTTTGCATTGCTAAAAGATGTTGTTTCATTCGTGATTTAAAACAATGTACTGTATATACGTTTTTAAAAGGTGGAGGTATATTATTCCAGCATTTCGTTGCTGTATATTTAAAGCTACCTCGAAATGCAGCAGTACGGTGACGTGGTAGCACCAATTCCTTACAAACCGACCTAATGCCATACATGCTTGACCTGCTTTCTCGCCATGAGAATTTCTTGAACAGATACTCTGGCTCTGACGTTTTGAAAATTCCAAACAACAAGGATGACAGGTGTAATTCTCTACGAAATGCCATTTTCAGTATATCTGCCGAGTTTAAATAAGGTGTCACATGTTGTCGTGGCGGAATCCCAAAACAGTAACGAGCACATGCATTCTGCACTCTTTGTACAATGCGCTCAGTGCGAGCTAGTAAACGGGGGCCATAGACTATGTCCGCATAATCAAATTTGGATAGTACTAAGGAATTGCACAGCTTGATTCGCAGATCGACACTGAGAAAATTCCGAATCCGATATAGTATTTTGAGTCTATAAAATGCGTTTTTTGTAATATCTGCAATATGTCCTTCAAAACGCAGTGACTCATCCATTAATAATCCCAGATTCCGTGCCTCTGATACACGTTCTACCTGTACTCCAGAGATAATAACTCTTGGATTATAGTGTTCGATCCGCTTAATTTGATTTTTAGAGCCAAATACCATAACTTTTGATTTATTTGGATTTAACACCAAGCAGTTGGACTCAGACCAGGCTGTAATATTTTCTAAGTCTTCATTTAGATTCGCAACAGCGTGTTCTGTGTTATTTGGATGAAATGAAATATAGATTTGGATGTCATCAGCATAAAGGTGGAAATTACAATGTTTTATGGAATCGCGGACATCTGCGGTATAGAGAATAAAAAGCAGAGGACCCAATATAGAGCCCTGTGGTACCCCTCTGGATACAACAGCCGGCTCAGACATCCCACCCAAACCTTTATTATTTGGAAGTTTAACGATCTGCGAGCGTCCAGCGAGATAACTGGCAAACCATGCAACCGTCTGCGACTCGAAACCATAGTATATCATTTTGGACAATAACAATTGAGTATTAATGGCATCAAAAGCTCGAGAATAGTCGAGAAGAGCCATTATCGTGCCCTGACCCTCATTTTGTGCAGATAAGATGTTATCAATCACATCCAAAAGTGCCGTTGTGGTGCTACGGGATTTGCGGAATCCTGATTGCCGAGCAGGAAGTATTTTGCTTTTTTTAAGAAAAGCTGACAATTGTATATATACCACTCGTTCCAGTATTTTGGATAAGCATGGAAGAATGCTTATAGGTCTCAAATCTTTAAGGTTAGCAATGTTATTTTTTTTAGGAAGAGGCGTGACTAATGCCACCTTCCAAGCATCAGGAAAAACCGAGGATGAGATAGATTTGTTTATTATGGAGGCTATAGCACCTAGAGAATGAGGTAAGGTAAGAACCAGCATGTCCAAAGAGACACCATCATGTCCCAGAGCAGCAGACTTTAATGACTGTATTATTTTAAGTATAAGGTTTTCTCCCACTGGCTCCAATCTAAATGACGAAGCATGAAAAGAATCAGTTTCAAATTTAGCGTGATATTCTTTTGATGCTACTGCGTTGCCTCCGACATCCAAAAAGTGTGCATTAATATAATTAGGGTCACATAAATTTTCAGGTATTTCAGACTTATGAGAGTTATTGGTTATCCTGACAGTACGTTTGAGGTTGTTCCAGAGAGCCCGAGAGTTGCTGGCATTCCTATTTATATTGTCATTGAAATATGCCCGAGTTTCATTAAATAAAGCTTTATTGACGCAGCTTTTCAGGTCATGATAATACTTTTTATGTTCGTCTAGGCCAGATGCTTTATATCTATTATGAGCTTCGTCGCGTAAACGCATCATTTCTTTAATCGTATGAGTTATCCATGGATAGCTTTTCTCTCGGATAACGATATCTTTTTTAGGCGCATACACGTCGAAGAGACATAAAACGATGCAATTTAATGCATTCACCATGTCGTTAACAGATGCTAGAGAGCATATATTCTCCCACTTGATGACGTTGAGTGATTGATTGAATAGATCTAGATCAATATCCTTAATTGGCCTAAAAGTTATACTCTGCGGCACTGGTTTATCTTTTTTAATATTTAATTCACAATGTAAGAGCGCGTGATGATTCAGGGTGGGAATATAATCCACCACCACAGTATTCAAATCGGGAATGTTACTACATAAAACGTCTATTAAAGAACTACTGGTATTGGTAAAATGCGTGGGCGCGTCAACATGTTGTTTCATATTAAAATAAGTCAAAAATTGCATAAGCCTGGAGGAGTTTCTATCATTAATTAATAAATTTATATTAAAGTCCCCCATTAACAAAATATGATCATAATTGGAAAATGAAGAAATAGTGTCGGTCATTGCATCTATAAAAATATCAATACTAAACCAAGGCGGCCGGTATGCAGTGCCGATCAGTAAAGATTTACCGTTAATCCGCAACGTAAGCCACATTTGTTCTATACCTAAGTCCGGGGGGTGGGGACAACGTCGAACAGTAAGGCCATTCCTCACATAGAACCCAACGCCGCCACCGCGCGAGCGCACGGCCCGCGGCCGCGGAATGTGACGCAGGCGATAGTTGGGTACCACCGGCGCCCTCCCCTCCTCCCCCTCATGAAGCCACGACTCATTGATAGCGATTATGTCAATGTTACGTTGTTCAACTGCAACTATAAATTCATTGTGCTTAGTTCCAAGAGAACCTGCATTAAGGAACCCTAATTTTAATTTTCTTTGCTTACCTGCGCCTTTGCCACATTGAAACATCAACTTTATAGAACTGATAAGATGCAAAATCATAAATAACAAGTCCTCTTACAGGTACGGATTTATTATTACTTGATCGCCGATTAAAATAATATATATATAATAGCAAAATCGTAACATTGTGTGAAAAATAACATAATATAATACACATAATAGAAACACACCCATACAGTATAATATTTGTACCAAAAATAATGTGAAATACACTTACAGCATAATAGAAAGCGCGTGTTACAAATATGACTAAGCTGAGACCATGATAAAAATGTTCAAATATAATATTTATACAATTTACAGAAAACAGAGAATAATCGTTGGTTCTCATACCTAAGTAAGTTAAATGTAACATATTAAACAGATACATTGCCATAATACATTGAAAGTCGCACAAATTACATTCCTTTTTTGATACTTTTGATGTCAACAACAGCAAGCTAAAAATAGGATTAAAAATAACACATTTTAGATACCTGAGTTCAAATATTACAAGCAAACAGACTGAATACCAAAAATTTTTTTTAGGTCATCTTCTGAGCGCACCCTGTAAGATTGAGTATTAGGCTGGCGCCGCGCGTATATTCGGCCGTCACGGGTCCAGATATATCTCCAGTTAAGGCGGGAACCCTCTTGGCGCACTTTGTAAAAAAGCTGTCGATTGGTGCGCGTGAGTCGTTCATTCACATAGAATCTACGAGGTGGCCCGGGCAAGTCGAAGCCGGAGGTGTCTGCGCCACGGGCACGGCGAGCCGCGCGCAGTAGGTTGTCGCGGTGGACCCGACGCGTCAGCCGCACCACCAGCGCCCGCGGCCTTCCGGCGGAGCCGTCAGCGCCATCACTGCCGACGGCGTCGGTCGGGGCGCGTTTCAGCCCCACGCGTTCCGCACTAACCACATCACTCGAGTCCATTTCCACACCCAACTTTTGCGCCACCAAAACTGCCAGATGTACCGGACTCTCAGAGATTGTTTCCACAATACCCGTTATCTCCACTTCGGTGGAAAGAAGATCCTGGTCCCGATCGTTGAGCTCCTGCTTAAGGTGATCTACAGTGTCCATCAAACATTTGACATCGTTGTGGACATCACCTGGCTGCGCGGGCTGATCTTCCAATGCCTGTACCCTCTGTTCCAAGCTGGTTAGACGGCCGTCCAATCCGCTTACTGTGTTCGAAAGTTTTTCTAAGTTGCTGTTCATTGTACTAAGTTCCTCGCGCATCCCCGCTAGTTCGAATCGAAACAGTTGCAGTTCACGAACAATATTGTTTTCACTTTTGCCCGTCACATCACACGATTGAGTTTTCGTATCCAAAAACGAAGGAGATTGTGCCCCCGAAGGTTCCATGGATATTTGATGTTGCTGTACGATCTTCTTTCGCACCGTGATGTTATCACAAAGTTGGGTACGAACCGGGGTGGCGGAGTTATCACCGCCTTTCTTCGATGCCGCTTTACAGTCAGGGCAGGTCCAGTTCGATTTCTCTGTTGTTGACAAACTCTTTGAAGTGATACATAAGATGTGAAATACCTTCTGACATGTCTCGGATTTACATTGTAATGCATCATTTATGTCCGTTATAACGTCATTGCATTCTGCTGCGCATAATATTGCTTTATTTACCGTTGTTAGCGACATAACTGTTGGTAAGTGGTACGCGGGTACACAACAAAACAGAAACTACCGCACACTGCACTTTATTATCAACCTGGCCAAGCAAACTTTACACTTGATTAATTGCTACGAATTAGGTCTGATTCGCTTAGACACTGATATTACTGGTTGAATATAATGTAAATATTGTGAATGTCACAGGTATACACTGTTTCCAAACGCTTATAAAATTTTAGGAATTTAATTACTGAGAAGCCGATGTTAACGTCAACAGCGCGGTGTTGCCAGTCCAGGTAATGGGGTTGTTTCGTTTTAGTTTATAGCAAGTTAAGAAAAAAATAGTTTTAGTTAGTGTCTATAGGTGGATAATTTTTTTGCTTTATTAAATTATAGAATTTAAATGTACCTAAATTAGTAGAGATGCACACGAGATTGAATTCAGAAGATGACTTCATTAAAAAGAAGTTAGCCAGTTTGTTGTTTTTTGCCATTGCGTGAGGCTAGTATTTAATAAACCACAGTCGTATTTCGCAAAGCGTTCTACTTTAAAAATGTAACATTTCAAAATAACTTCTCCAAAAGTACTGAAATATGGATGCCCACATTTGTATGTCTTGAAGACTTAATAAAAAACAGTCCTATTTCGTATGGAAAGCATTCTACCTTAATGTATTTCAAAATTACTGCTCCAAAAGCACTGAAATATGGATTCCCACATTTGTATGTCTTGAAGACTTAATAAACCACAGTCCTGTTTCGTATGGAAAGCGTTATACCTCAATGTATTTCAAAATTATTGCTCCGAAAGCAAGCAACGGTGTGGCTTTTCCCTGTGCCGTCATATTTCCGGGAGGCGTTAGTTACTGGGTCCGTACTCCTGGGGCACTTAAGGTGCTTAAAACGTGAAAGTAGCACCACCATTAGTGGAATGCATGAACCCTTACTGTGAAACTATTATGAACTTAAAAGTTAGCTTTCTTAGTATGATGTCTTACCCGTTAATCTGCCGCTAAATAGCAGTGTTTGCACTGCTGTGTTTTGGTTTGGGGGTAAGATAGCCGGTGTAATTATTGGTATAGATAGAGGCAATCCATCTAAGTCCTCAGGGTAGGCAGCGCATAGGTGATTTTTTGATCACTGTATCCATGGGCGTCAGTTCCCGCTTTCCATCACTTGGGCTGAGAGCTCAGTTGTCTACCTTCGTTACATAAAAAAAAAATTTAAGATCATGTAGCATGTTTCGTCATTTTGAGCTCTCGTTAAATAGTATGTTGGCACTGTTGCAAATGACATCTTCACATATCGCTCCTCCTGTAAAAAACTGTCATAACACAAAAAAATGCAAAAATTAACTAATGATACAAGATAAATCCATTTTTTTGTTGGATTTATCTTGTATCATTAGTTAATTTTTGCATTTTTTTGTGTTATGACCGTTTTTTACAGGAGGAGCGATATGTAACTGTTTTTTTTTAATTCGACTGTTTTTTTGTATGTACTCGACGTTTCCGCGATTTCCGAGAATCTTAAACCGTATTTCAATTTCCGGGTATATCCCCAAGTTGACTCCGTTGGCAGAAAGGTGGGCTATGATAATGTGATTTTGGAGAGCATGGTTGAAGTCGGTGTTTTAATCTCTTAATTTGATGCTATCGTAAATCTAACAACTAAAATAGCAGTACTCATTATCATTCTCAGCCAATAAATATCCACCACTAGACATACAGTCAAGTGCAAAAATAAGTATCGAAACAATCCGCTCATAATTATGTTACGACGTTCTTAGTACACATATTTAGAGTGCACTGGGACATATTTTTGAACATTTTGGTGTACACCTTATTTTGTCTTAGACTGTACGATTAAGCCGCACCCATTACAGAATTCATAAAGATTGACCACTGTACATTTGCACATAACTATTGACTTCAAAACGTTCTTTATTTCAACATTCAACGAATGTTTTTCTTATGCATTGCTGACTGCGATTTAGTTAATTGAGTTGCTTAGCGAATGCCCGTGGACGCCTCGGTGAATATAACTTATAGTAAGGGTCCTGCTCTGTAAATGTGTATTTCTGTTTAGAGGTAGATCATAGTTATGTAGGCTTGGCAAGAAAACTTCCAATTATTACATTCAAGTGTAAAGTAGTAGATAGTAGGTATAAAGTAATGAAGAAAAGTGCAGTTGCCATCGTTAATGCTGCCTAATGTAGTTGATGATGTGCATGAAGAGTTAGTACGAATGAAAGCAGAATATATTATCTGTATAAAAAGAAGAAAAATTAATCTAGCCTACGTCTCTAGTAATGAATAATATGTCCATCGTCATAACTATTTGAGTAATAATGGCAAAGTTTTCATCATTAGGTACTTTTAGGAGTAAACCCACCTAACTATAATCTAATACTGCAACGATGGTCCACAATTTTAACTACTAAATAAACATCAGTGCCAATCTTCTTTTTGGTTTTGTCTATGTTTGTTTTATTAATGAAGAGTTTTGGCAGTGAATAGCAGGATTAACATAACAATTACACCTACTGAAAGATATTCGATTAAGCTTTGGACCATTGCTGGGAGCGTTTGGGACTATAGTTAGGTAGTTGGACGGTACTTAATAATAGATTACATGCCAAGGCCGTTTAAGTGGAAAATGTCTGGGATGAGATGTAATTGAAGGCCGGTAAGCATATGATCCAAGGCTTTCCCATTTAACGGCCGAGGTGTGTATACTATTTATTATTCTGCTCAACGGAGCCGGCAGGCGGCTACTTAGTTTAGCTCAGCGGCCGGTAATGTGCTGTTTGCCGGCCGGAGGGCAGAAAATGAGATTTTTTTTGGTGCTGGAATCATGAGTCTTACTCAAAATGTCATAAAGCAAAATCTTAGTCTGATTATTTATTTATTAGACATTAAAAGTTAAAAGTAGCTCCACAAAACTATTAATAAGTTTGATTGTGGAGTCAAGTCTCGCTATAATTAATACATCAGGTACACTGACGCCGCGTTTACGACACTTACGGCCTGTTGCACAATCTCTGGTTAATGCTATCTGTCAATTAAAAAATATCACTATCTCTTTCTTTCACTTGGAAGTAGAAAGGGACCATACTATTTTTAACCGGCAGATAGCGTTAACCAAAGAATGTGAAACAGGCCCTTACAGTCGTAAACGTAGGTATCTGGTTATAATTTGTAATACGTAATTCAATTCAAACTAGGTAATTGTCTATAAAATGTACAGAAGATATTTTTTAAGCTTATTTTTAAAAACAGTTTTTTTGGAGACAAACGGGTCTTAATCGCGTAAACTTACGTTTAATTATATCTTGACGTTTCGGGCATGACGTTACACCCGTGGTCGCAGGCAGACTGGCGAGAGAACGTATCAACACCTTCGAGCTGCGCGGGTTTTTCGAACTACCCGCACTTGATCTTGATTATTCACTTCTAGGCTAGGGTTGTCACTAGTCCTACTACACACAACACTCACAACATCCAATGGCTTTAAAATGGATGTTTCACCACGCTTACATTTGTAAATCACGGGATTCCACGCGGACGAGATTCAGTGCCCCTCGTTTTGATTAAAATTCCGATGTTTCTTAATTTCAATAGTTAGCTTCACGTACTTTTCGGCTATGATGTATACGCTCGGTTGAGAGGACTTTCAGGTTATGGAGCTCAATCCAGTGGTTAGGTCCGGACTCCAACAAATGCTCAGCCACAGCAGACTTATTCGTTCGACGCTTTTTAACAACCCTAGCCTAGAAGTGAATAATCAAGATCAAGTGCGGGTAGTTCGAAAAACCCGCGCAGCTCGAAGGTGTTGATACATTCTCTCGCCAGTCTGCTTCCGACCACGGGTGTAACGTCATGCCCGAAACGTCAGGATATAATTAAACGTAAGTTTACGCGATTAAGACCCGTTTGTCTTTAAAATATGAGTGATAATCGTGAAAGTTTAAATCAATATACAGTTTTTTTGGGTTCAGCGACAATGCTCTCAGGCAAGGTGTTCAGTAAAAACCGTATACGTTCTTTAAGTGTTCTATCTCCGTAATAATTATACACTCTCGGTACTACAAATATAAAGTATAAAATATTATGTGTATTCATGACCAAAGCTTTCAAACAAAATATTCTAGTACTTGTTTACCCTTGTTGTGTTTTCATCATGTAACTCCAAACGGCGGTCACTTAACAGTATTTACAATGTGTTAGCATGTAATTAATTAGCACGCTGTTAGCACTCAAACATGTTTAGTTTGTAGTTTGTACACATATTTCTATCTAGACTAGGGCTTGGCCGTACACACCTGTAGCCGTACCATGACTTTGCAAGTATCGGTAACGTTAGGTTTTACTCGATGCGCAAAGCAGGCAATCGTGCTCGCTCCAATAAGTCAGTGCGAGCGTGATATTGTACATTGTGTATTAAGGGCGGTAAATAAGAATTTGTGAACGAGTGTGAAAGTAAACGGCCCGTGGCACACACAATGTTTTTTATCACACCTGTGAGACAAAAAAAGTAAATAAAGCGATATATTTACACAAAACTACTCTAAAATGGTCTAAATAATTTCTCAAAATCAGGGATGAAAATCTCGCCGCGCTAGTGCAACGTAATGTTGTATGAAAATCCTTGACAGCCCTATGAAGTAATGACGCATCTACGGCGTGCATCACCGCAGCGCACTTACCGAACAGGATGCTTAGCCAAGTTGCCAATCGCTAGCGCTTACTAGCGCATCGTAGTTTTCCCTCTCTGTCACTCCTTCATATTAGTGCGACAAAGAGGGAAAACTACGATGCGCTAGCAAGCGCTAGCGATTGGCAACTTGGCTAAGCACCCAGGTGTGATGAAAAATGTATTACGTATCGAGTAGAACCTAACGTATTCTTTACTTTCAACTCATGGTACGGCTACTGATATTCAAATTGCTACCACACTTAGTGCATTCAATTCCCTTGAGAGCGCGCAAACAATGAGCTGGTTGACTCCCATGTACCTAGCCACCATGTACAATTGTACATGCAAACTTTATAACTGAAACTTATGTTGTTAATGTAATGCAATGTTAAGTATAAATGCAATCTTGTTATTGCATGTTCATTGTTTTTTTTGTGGACATCTTTTATAGGCTTTGTTTACCGTACACTCAGTTTCGTAAATTTCTACTGATCCCTCATTCATAAATAATATCAATTTGTGGAAGTACTCGAAAGTTAAGAATAGAGACGAAACAAAATTCCCTCAATTTTGGTAATGGTCAGGAAGTTAGAAGGGACTGGTTGGGACAATATGAATACTTGAATAGTGATTAAATCAAACACGATAATTCGACTTATATTAGATAATCATTAATAAATTGTATGAGAGGTACGACAAAACAGATCCATGATAAAAATTTCGATTTTTTTTTTGAGAAATTTAATATTAATTTTGGTCGCGGGTACTCCATGATGAGGACCCTTTAATTGGATCGACAAAAGTCGAGCAATTATCGACTAAACTTAGGTACGTGAGTAACCCATTTGATCAATATTTAAATATGTTTGAGTCTCACGTTAATTATAATTCTAATA